>CAJNJA010092574.1:0-19610 GCA_905231915.1 Symbiodinium necroappetens
CGTAGGCGCCGGAAACCCCCCTAATAATAAAACCAAACCGCCGGATTTCAGTTTTAATATAGGGAGGGGGGGGAGGCGTTTAATATTAGGGGGAAGGGATTAATCGTACGGGTAAGCATGTAGACCTGGAGGGGTGCCACAAGCCCTAGGACTTCATCATCTGACGGCTGCTTTTGCAGCAGGAAGCTGCTCATAGGCTCTTAAACTCCAGGGGATGTCGTGCTCTTTGACCTATTTCTCTTGCCCCTGTAACGTCATGTCCCGGTATTGCATCAACCACGCCTCCGCTCTGAAGCTGGGATGTGACTTGGGGGCTGGGATGCAGGGCTTGGCATTCAAGTCCGGCGAAACGGGGGTTGGGGTTCGGGTCAGGGCCTTGCGCATGAGATGTTGGTGTTAAAAGTTCAGGGTTCAGGGTCGGGGGGCTCGTTAAGAAGTGTCAAGATGCTCCGCTTGATGGCTTGATGTCGATCAGGAGTGGAGATTTGCGGATTACAGGGCATGGGGACCGCACATGCAGCAGTCGACGCTCTAATGAGATTAAAGCTTCTGTGGAGTTGGACAGTAGAGATCTCCTTCTTTTGAATGCGGAACCGAGCGGAGCAAAGTCTGGAACTGTTGACTGGAGATGGGCGCCTCATTGACACATGGAGTCAAAGCACCCCCTGTCTCCAGCACAACAACAACAACAACTAGCGCACCCCTAATGCATAAGACGACCACCGCGTGTTTTGCTACTGCTACCTAGGACACTCGTCTTATCATCTATTTCTTCGACCGGGCACGTGCAAAACACAGGTGAGCCGTCCACATTAACAGTTTATACATTTTCGGCCTGATTTATTTAGAACCTTATAAGTAGTTTAAACTTATCTTAAAGATAATGCTAAACTCTAATTAAACCCCAAACCCCAAAAGTAGTTGTTTGAACGTAAAGGTTATCTTTTCAGCTACGAAGGTGCAGGCCTTAAGCGCTCTTTGCGCGACGGCCCGCCAGAAACGAGGAACAGCACGCTTTCACGCGTGATCCACAGAGACCTGTCGCAAGGATTCGAACTTCGAACGGCTTAGTTGCAAAGGTTGACCGGGTTTTTACCCCGAATCCTTTATAACAAACCTTGAACCCTAAACGCTCTGAGGACTGTTGCAGCTTCAGCTGCAAAAGCCCAGAATTTTCACATTCGGCGTTGCCATACTGCCATCCTTGCTCGAGTACTACTTACTATCAGTCGATGTAGGGCAGCAATAATGAGGTCTTCATTGGCATGCTCTGTCTCCGGGTTCTCGTTGAGGGGCTTAACCTGAACTTACCTTACCGGATAAAATGGTAAAGGGTAAGGCCGGGTAAGGTCTGCTTGTCATGGCAACTGAGAATATACTCTCCTTCCAACCGCTCTAACACCCTCACAAGCAACTTATGAAATCCTGTATCACCTTTACACATACTCTTGGCAGCTCAAGCCTCTTTTCCTGTAAAAGTAAAACTAAACCCCAAACCCTTCGACCTTAAATGGCCTAAACCATAAAAACCCTAAACCCTGAAACCCTAAACCCTGAAAGCCCTAAATGCCCTCCCTGCCTCGGCTTCCTCCAAACTCGCCGCCAGGCATCCCAGAGCGCCCAAGAAGTCCGCGTGGCGCAGGAAAAGAGCTGGACCGCAATCCAGATTCCTGGGCTTTTTTGGGTTTTGGGTTTTAGGGTTTTAGGGTTTAGGGTTCAGGGATGTTTAGGACTGTGCGCATGGGTTTAGGAGTTGGGGATCTGCATATTGGGGTGCTCACGGAGGGATGAGGTAGAGTCTAACCTGGATTGCTCGTCTTTCGGGTGCTTAAGGGGTAATTACTGAAGACTAGACCCCGGACTCGAAAACCAGCCTCACTCCCATATCGTCACCCCAAACCCTAGCTAAACCCCCCAAAGTAGGTAAAACAATAATGGCCCAACACCTATAAGGGGCTACTATTCTACATGCTTTTGGGCTTTTGGGGTGCAGGTAAACCATGTCCCTGGAGAATGCCAAACAGAAGCTTGGCTCCTATCAGCTCTTGGGGTTCGGGCTTTGGGAATGACAGCCTGAACTTTCCTGCGCTGAGGGTTTGGGGGCTTTTAGGTCTTTGGCGGCTACTTGGAGACAGTCTTCCTAACCTTAAGGAAGACATGAACCCCCAAAAGTGTTCAAGGTTCATATACTACCCTAAACCCTAAACCCTAGTATACCGTACAAGGATATAGGGCCCCTACTGAGGGTCATCTGGTCCCCAAGGAAGGCCTCTATGCACAGGCTTAGAAGGGCACTGCTGTAAGGTTTGCCAGTAGCAGCTCTCTGCGAAGTGCTTTAGGGCTTCGGGTGTAGAGGGCCGGAGGCTTTGGGGTCTGGAATCTAGCGGGGTATAGGTTTAGGGCTTGTGTGTTTCTTTTTGTTACGGCGGAGGTAAGGGTTTATAGGGCTAATTACACGCTACCCATAGGCTCCTTAGTAGTTCCTTTTTGGGATTACCTTATAGGATTCTAAATATAAGCCACAAAAAGGAACTACTTAGGAGCCTTGGGAAAACCAGACACCCTAACCCCAGCAGACTGAGCTCCGGAAAGATCTGGAGATGATCTCCCAGGCCTTCGGATTGTCGGCAAGGAAACCTGAGAGAATCTATGGGTTTAGGGTTTAGGGTAACCTGAGAGAATGTATGGGTTTAGGGTTTAGCGTAAGTTGGGCCTGTAGCAACCCGTGACGTGTACGAAAAACGATCGAAACATACAGTACCACTAGTTGAAAAGAACGAAGTATCCAACCGCGTTGCTTGTGACGAATGTTGGGTAAATGATGGTAAACGTGCATATCTGTAAGACCCGTGGCCCCCGACCACCTCAAATGATAAGCCCTTGGAATGAAAATCCCTGACTCGACCTTAAACTCCAAACCCCCCCGGCTCTGAACCCCAAGCCCTAAACTCCGTACCCCAATGGTTTAGGGTTTAACGTTATAAGGTCTGCCTAAACCCGAAACCCCTAAAACCCTAAACCCCTATAACCTAACCCCTAAACCCCTAAAGCCCTGAAACCCTAAACTTCTAAACACTAAACCCTAAACTATAAGGTATTAGAGCAAAAAACCTCGGAACAGGACTCCCAGAGAACCCAATACCCCATAATTAAGGAAAAAACCTGAAACCATAATAATAAGGCCCCCATAATTTAAAGGTATATTCCTGAATTAAGGGATATTGGGCCCTAAACCCTAAACCCTAAAACCCTAAACCCTCGAGAGCAAAAACCTCGGAAAAGGACTGGTCCAAGGTGCCGCCAACGAAGAAGACGGGGGTTTTGCGCTCGCCAGGATACGGCATAGCACCGATATTCTGGGCCTCCAGGGTTTCAGCTTAGGGTTGCTTAGGGTTTAGGGTTGTGGGGTTTTGGGTTTAGGGCTTTAGGGCTTTAGGCTTTAGGGCTTATAGGGTTTCGGGCTCAGGGCTTTGGGTTTTGGGTTTAGGGGTTGCAAGCTCCCTTCAGGTTTGCCGTGTTGGTACTATTGGGGTTCTAGACTCCTAGTGTAAAGATGTTGCTCAAGGTTGTGCAGGATTTTGCAGTGGCTTGAAGCGTCCGAAACACCTTATAAGCAGGAAAAAACGTAGAAAGATATAAGACACTTGGGTCCAGTTTAAGATTTTAGGATTCAGTCGGCAGAGGCTCGGACAGAGGCTGCCTCAGTAGCGGTGAACGGTCGGAATTCCGGGCAGCCACATGACTAACAAGGCTCGTCCACAGCACCCCAGAGAGAAAACCAACAATAAACAAAGACAAAAACCATGGACCAAAATCTCAAAATCCTTAACCCGACTAGAAGTGCAGCGACCCCCCAAATATGACTACAATTGAACTCAGGTTGACTATCACCTTTGGTCAATCATGCTGCAAGGGGTCTGTTAAATCTGCTTTGGTACAGCTCGCATTGCAGCAGGATGATCACTTGTGCATGATTGGGAGCAGTAGTCGCCGGTGTGGCCTACTACCTGCAGCACCATAGCACTGCTCAGAGCACCTTTTCTCACAGCACCTTACCTCACAACCCTCAACCCCAAAATCTGTGAATCCTATAAACACTAAACCCTGTGAGTGCTCAACCCTAAACCAAAAACTCTAAACCCTAATCCCCGAACCCGAAGCTCTGCCTAGTGTCTTCATTGAACCACAATAGAGACGATAAGCTCTAAACCCCACACCCTAATCCCTAAATCCGAAGCTCTAAACCCTAAACTCTAAACCCTAGGCCCCGCCCCTAATTGAAACGGCCTTCGTCCTCTGTGCGGCAACCGCGAGATCCCAACTTGAGCCGCAACCTCCAGTAGGGTTTAGGGGTTTAGGGTTTAGGGGTTCAGGGTTGCGAATCTTGTTGGTATGATTGTCGTATTTGCATTTGCCGCATGATTGTGGGTTTGGTACTGTTAAAATAATCAGTATTTCTCTGTCGAGCGCAGAAGGGCTCCCAACAGGTTTGTCAGAATACAGAGCACGAGTAGGAGGTACACTAGAACTGTGAGGCAAGTTCAGCCGTGATAGAGTATAATCTATTGTTATATAGAGTTTAGCAGATAAGCAACCAAAAAAATAGTAAACGAGTAAAAACGACATACATACATATATATATATATTTATTTATTATATTTATTTATTTATTTATTTATGTGTATGTGTGTGTCTGTCGGGCTGTATGTAGGTCGCAGGTATTCAGGCCGGCAGTAAGGCAGGTAAGCACGTGCGTACGCCACAACCGCGGCTCTGATACAAATAGCAGCTCGGGAGATGCGCAGATCGCCACGTGCCTGTGGAGTGGAATCTTCGAATGCGGCCGTCTCCCTGCTCCTCCTTCTCCTCAAGGGGCCAGAGACTGGCAAGCACTGCACCCAAGACCACGTTAGGAGGTTCCTGGTTTAGGGGGGTTGTAACTTGTACATGCACATAGTTTGTCACGACTTTCGAACGGTCGAGTTTGGAGACTGTCCTCCCTGAGTACGTCTGGAATGTAGACAGAACTTAAAGTACTTGCACATTGCTGCGGGTATAGCCCCGTCTGTTGACTGCCTGTGAAGTTTTGACGAATCTTGTGAAACCGCGCCTCTTCGGTGCTTTTCGTCTCCACCGGCTTGGAGGAGGCAGCAGTGCTCGCCACCGAGCGCGAGAAGGCTCGGGCGATGACGGTACTGGCAGACACGACCAAGTTCAGCACCGCAGCTGCCACGTCCGCCTTCGATGGCCAAGGATTACGATTCAAGGGGCTGTGCCGCAACAGCCTTGCCGTCTCATCAGCACAACAGAAACTGGTCCCTCAATGGGTGCCATTCCAAACTACAACATGCAAAAAAAGGGATCCTTCAGGGTGACCAAGCAAACATCAGCAGCAGCAACCGACGAGAGTAGGAATCGAATAGAAAGGACACAGCGATTGCTATAGTACAAGGGGCCACGAGCATAGTCGGAGCAACAGCGTCATCAGCATCATCCTCATCATCGTCGTCGTCGAGGCCTTCCGACCCCTTCTCACAACAAATCTCCGACCTGGCTCTTGTGTGCCAGACTCAAACCACGAAGCTCATCAAACAGTGCTACAAAGAACATCCCAACCATGCTTGGCACACCCACCCACACGCACAAAGGCACGAAGAGAGAACGAAAGCAATACATCACGAACGACCAACACACCGTTGAACCCTAAACCGTAAAACTTAAACCTAAACCCCCAAGAACCTAAAACCCCAACACCAAACCCTGTAACCTGAACTGCAAGCCCGCTGCTTCGACGACAGACCTGTTTCTGAACCCCCTGGACCCCATGGCCTCGCTGTAGCAGGGGTTGTCGAAGTCCTTCATCGTAACCTGAGGGCTTAGCCTTTGAGAGCTTAGGGTTTAGGGTTTAGGGGTTAAGGGCTTAGGGCTTCGGGTTTAGGGTGCAGGATTGAGTTTAAGGTTGAGTTTAGGCAGGTTTAGGGGTTAACTAGGGCTGTAGGCTAGGCCCTCCTTTACTTCAATCGTAAGGGCTTGAGCAGGGCACAAAGGCATCTTCCTGACATACAGCTTCCGTGACAGTTCAGGCGCTCCCCCCCCCGCCCCGCCGCGCGCAAATCCTAAATCCTTTGGACGCCCAGTGACTTTGGCGAAATGGGCCGCGTTCAGGCCAGCTGCTAGGCCGAGACTACTGCAGCCTTCCTCGAGCATGGAAGGGTTGAATTCAGGGGCTCAAGAATTACCTATAGTCTCCATTGTAGTTCCTTTTTGGGGGTACCGTTTAGGATCCTTAATATAAAACTGGTTAAACCAAAAAAAGGAATTACAATGGAGACTGCAGGTAGAACAAGGTTTTAGTCCGAACTCGACATTGTCCGATCCGTCTGCCAACAGCGAGAAGCTTTGAGGACCCCAAAGCCCAAACTTTCGACTTCATGCTGCTGTGCTACCACCGTAAACCCCAAACCCAAAGCCCACAGACTCCTCAAGCCCTAAAACCCTAAACCCAAGCTTTGAATCAGGGATCCTCGCCATAGATGTCGCTGACCAGCTTGTTGACATTCCTCCCAGGCAATTTCGAACTACACTTTCCAAACGCCCTTATAAACCCCAAACCCTAAACCTTAAACCCTAAACTAAACCTTAAACCCATTGGGAATTACATGCGGTCTTGGGGCGGGAAGCCTCGCATGATCCTTCATCGTTGCGGTTGTTTGACGCTTCCTCTCTCTCCATGCACACCTATACAAATAAATATGTAGGTATAAGTGAACAAGTCAAACATATACGTGTACATATCATGTTTGCTGACTCCTTCTACCACCATCACCATCATGACGACTGTGCTCATTCTGCGCTGACGATTTTGGGACATATTGCAATGCAAGCCATGATTGCTGTCTTTGTAGGAGTACGATTTGTACTGCTTCATTCTGCGAAGACCACACCTCTAGACACTTCACCCGGATTTGTCGAAAATTGTCGTGTAGGCGTAGACTGCGCCAATGCCCAGTGGTCTAAAGAATTAGTGTGCGTTTTCAGATGTGGGGGTGTGGCGTTCGGTGTCGAAGACTTCGGTTGTTGGTCCTCTCTCGCAACATCTCGAAACCAACGTGGCATCACCGATGTGGTGCGCGCATGCAGCCTGAACCCGAAATGCTAAACATATCTAAACCCTAGATTAGACACCATGACCCAAGATCGAACAGAAGGGCCCTATGCGGGCATCCTACAGGGTGGGTTACGGCACTAGGGTTCTAGAGCGACTATAATCTACCATAGAAGTACAGTACTGTAACTGGGCTTCTGGGGGCAGCTACTTTAGGGATGATGGGAGACGCTTAACGGGGGAACGAGGCCACGCGATTTGAGACCTTGAGTGCCCCGCCTATCGCCTCTGCCACGTTCAAGTTAAGCTCCAATAGCCTAAGCTTCTCTAAGCTCATCCGGGAACTGTAAATCTAAACCCGAAAGCCCTAAACCCGAATCGTTGGACAAAAGGGTTAGGGATGGGTTAGGCGCAAAACCCTCTAAAGCCCTCCCAACACCCTGCAAGCACACATCATGCAGCCACATAATCAACAGAATCACCCTCTAAACCCTGACTTAGCATCCTTGATGGCCTAAAGAACCCCATTAATACAGCCCATATAGAACTCGCAAAAAGGATCAGTCTATTAGTTCTATGGTTGTAATTATATTATATTTCTACAGGTTTAGGTTCATCAGTATCTATTTAGGCAGGCATGCCTATCGGGGTTAGTAAGGTTTAAGGATTCGGGTATGTATTGTTATAATGTCCTACAACCCAACTCTAACTAGGTCACGCGCCCACGAGGACCCTGGCTACTTCGTGACTTCGTGGCTCGTGAACATTATTTCTATCAAAAACCTAGGGTTTTCCGAAACCTCAACAACTATCCACGAACGCAGCCCAAAATTAACAGTTGCTTAGGCATATTCAAACAAGAACATGAAAGCTTATGACAAAGCGCCTTGTTCCAAAACCCTGAAACATACTTTGCATTACGTTGTGCAACAGGCAAGAACGCTGTAAATACCGGTGTTTTCGGCATTTGCACAAAAGACATGAACGCTTGTGACAGCGCACCTTGCCCAGGAACGTCAAACGTCCTTTTGGCAGTATGCTATGCAAAGAAGCAAGAATGCTGTAAATACCAGTGTTTTCGGCTTATGATTGACAGATATGACTGCTTGCGACAGCAGGTCTTCTTCCAGAAACGTCAAGCAGTCAAGCATCCTTTCGCAATATGTCGCGCAAAGGGCAAGAACGCTCTAAATGCCAGTATTTTTGGGCATGGTCGCCGTAGGAGCGGACGTTATAAACCCCCCCCTTCCCACCCCCACCAACCGCAAAGAAAACCCACAGCGCGACCCCGAAAACAAGAAGGTTCACACCAGGGTTCTGGTGGGCGCGCCACCAACTAGTTACTAGTTACAATAGCAAGTATAGCCAGTATTGCAGAGTAAGTCTGTGAAGAGACATCGGGCCATCAGTTCGCTCTCTAGTAGAACCCTGCCTTAGGACAGGCCGTATACTAAGTCTCCCGCGATGGGACTCAACAGACCGCTGGCCCCTCTCTGCTCTGAGGCGAGCAGTCCATGAGCCGTGTCAACAGCCGCCTCAGCAGCGTCGGGGCCAAGAGCATCAAAAGCTCCATGGGCTCGGCTCTCGGCTCGTCTCAGCTCTCGGCTTTGGCGTAAGTCGTCTCGCCTCGCACTCCTTAGATAAGACAAGTGTATCCTTACGTGCCAGCGGTGAACGATGCGGAGAGTGATTCTTGTTGTTACTCTTGCTGCTGCATGATACTTGAGCTTCGCAAAAGGGGGGAGAGGGAGAGGGAGAGGCGCCGGCCGTGGCCCCTTTTCAGGCGTGTCGATGTTCAGCCGGGACCAGTCGGGATTCGACCTGCTGCACCAGCCCCCAGCTCAGAAGAGGCTGAAGTGACTGAAGCTTGTAGGGTTTTAAGGGTCCCGATGATCGTCTAAAGGACCCTATACACGCCCGTTCCAACCCTAAATACCCCCCCGAAGATGGAAGACCCCTCTTAGGCTCGCCGGGAAGAGCGACGCGGTGGCGTCCTCCTTCCAATTCCAGGATTCCGGGGCCCAGGCCTCAGCGGCAGGTACTTGGGGCCCAGCCAGGGCCCAGGGTTTAGGGCCTTTAGGACTTTAGGGTCGGGTCGCGCAGGTGTGCGGGCTAGTTGGCTTTTTGTTGGAGGGTTTAATTTTCGATAAGGGTTCCATGGAGTGGCAGCATGAAAGCCGGAAGCGCCGCCGAGATTTTGGACAGCTCCTCGCCGACCCGACCACGACCTGCGTCGCAGCGGCTAAACCACATGGGGCGCCTTGAATCGAGAGGGAGCGGCACGGAACCTTTGAGGGTTTGAGGGGAGGGTTTTTTTCCGGGATGTCTAGCTCTCTTGTCTCTTCGGCCTCATCTTGAGACTCTATCAACTCTTGCCCTGAAGATGAAGCTTCCCCGCAGTCCGGAAGCTGAGAGGTCCGGTCATTCCGTGCGCTCGGGGAACTCCTTCCGATCCGGAGCCTCCGAGATGGTCCTAGGCGGGACCAGAGAATCTCAGTCGCATAGCGCAAACATGCGCACACACGTGAGACACAAGAGGGGGTGTCAGAGTGGACACAGACATGGGCATACAGACTTCCAGACGGAGGGGATTTTTTTCGGTCGAGATGCAGAGGATCCGCAAACTAGGTGGGGGCTCTTTCCGTGCTGCAGCGCCCGGGGAGGCCCCGTTGGGGAGGGCGAGCAGGGCGAGCGGAGCCCCGAGCACTCGGAAGCGGCGCTGCCTTCGGCGCTGCCGTCGCCCGAGCCTCGGCAACCTCGGCCGTTGCCGCCGCCGCCGGAAGTCCCGATCAACGTGGAGCCGCGCATCCCCGAGGACTCCGGGGTCCGGGGGGTGAGCCGCCCGGGCTTTTTTTTCCAAGAGAGCTCCGAGAGCTTCCATGAGCTTCGAGCTTTTCAGAACTCAGGCGTCAGATATACTTGCAAGGGAGCAGCCCAGCTCTGATTTGGTGCTGTCCCTAGGGGGCGCCGTTTTTTTGGGGGGTTTTCCGGGTTGGGATTAGAGTAGGATGAGTTGGCCTGGTTCAGGAGGAGGGGCCCACGCCCAGCAAGCTCCAGAGGAGGGTCGGGAGCCCCAGAGTTTCGAGTTGTTTCGAGTTCCCTCTCCTAGCGGTGTAGAGGGAGGGGGTTTAGGGTTCAGGGTTTCGGGGGTGGACTTAGGGCCTGCAAAGCTCTCTGTCTGGACTCTAGAAGGAGTTCTAGATTTTCAGGGGGTTGGACGCCCGAGGTGAGCGCCAGCTGCCTGGCGGATGCCGGGGACCCCAAACAAAAGAGGGAAATCAAATATGTGTGTTTCGTTTCGCGCGCGCTTTTGGTCGAGCTCAGAGGCCGAGCGCTTTTCTCCTCTGAGGCGGACCGCCCCAAGCCCATGCTCAAGCGGCGAGTCTCCTTCGACGAGGCGCCTTTGTTAGGAGACAAAATGCCCCCAAATTCGTCCCCTTTTGTTGGAGTTTGTTTGGTCGAGTCGGCGCAGGTGCTCTACATGCAGCACATGGTGCCCGTGGTGCCCAACCAGATCCCGTCGCCGACGCCCGGCTCCAACGCCTCCAACGGCTCCAACTCCTCGGAGGAAGCCGGCTGAGACTCCGAGGACGCGGCGCCCGATCTCTTCCCGACCCGACGCCCGCCGCTGTCTGTCCGGCCCCCTCCGCACCAAAAAAGAAAGCCGCGCCAGGATCTCCATCCTTCTCTCCGGCGAAGCGGCGGGAGGTTCAACACTGGACTGCGCAGATCGCTGCGCACACTTTTGTGCGCTGTTTACCGCCATGTGCAGCCAGCTTTTTGGTACAATTCGTCAGAAATCCAGGCTGCCGCCTGCCGGAGAAGTTCGGCATTCGTGGCACAGGAAGACAGCAACCATACTTTAACAGAGAGTATAATCTGGAGATTGTCGGTACTTGCCGCGAACCGTGGCGGCAGCGCAATCGTAGGGCGTGTTTGGACGCCGCTCAGCCACAGAGACTGTTTGTTCAACCCCTCGCCTCTTAGCAGATCTCCCACATCCTGAAACGCCTTTCCCTCAAGAGCTTTTTCGAGAAGAGCTGGCACCCGGATCACAATCCGCGCATTCAGTGCCGCCAGCACGTGAGGTGCCTTCCCATTTCCGAAAGGACCGCCAAAGTGGACCAGAGTTGGAAGTAACGAAGTATAGCGAAGTATAGCGAAGTATGACGAAGTAGAACGAAGTAGAACGAAGTAGAACGAAGTATAAAGAATGATGATGGCCATGGCTGTCCAGCCACGGTCCCCTCGGGCCGGGCCATGTTGCGGCGATCTGGAAAGATTCCAGGCTCCTGCGGCTCCTGGGGCTCCGGCTCCTGCGCTCAAGGCTCAAGGTCCATCCGACGAAGCTGAGTCCTATGAGCTATATAGGTCCCAAAAAGGTCCCCCAAAAAACCCAGCTCCACGCAGGCGGGTGTCTTCGTGCCTTCGGATCCGATCCCCAAAGGGGTTTGCGAAAAGCGCCCTTCTGAAGGAGTGACCACGCGGGGCCACCACGACGAAAAAGCTGGATGCCGAGGGTCCCAAAGGATTCTGCGCTGAGGTTCTCATGCTTCGAAGCTGATTCGAAGCTGAGCCAAGCGTGGACGACCAGTGAATCTTGCGTAGAGGTTATGAGGAAGAACCGGAGCTCTACACAGTTCTCCACGAGTTATCAGATCTCTTGCACCGGTAGAGGAGCACTGCGAAAGTCCCTTCTCAGCTGCGGCTCCGATGGAGCAAGAGAGACCTTCGACAAATTGACATCGACCGCATAGAAAAGAAGCAATAGAAGGCCTGAGCTTAAGGCGTTAATGATCCTATAATGAGGGGAGGGGTAAGCAAAGTAGTCAACCGTCTGGAGAACTGCCCCATCCATATGCCTAAAGGGCCGCAATCTCAGCAGCAGGAGCAGCAGCAACAACAGCAGCAGCGGCAGCAGCAGCAGAGTAGTAGTAGGTGGTAGTAGGTGGTATTGTAGTAACACGTTTTTTTTGTCGGCGGCTGAGCGGACTTCGCCATGCCGCGCTCATGGAAGTCCTCGGACTGGGTTTGCCCAGGTTGCAGGCCCCCCCGTCCTGTGCGAAGTCCAGTAAGAAGGAACTGAGGACCCCCTACGGTGAAGTCTGAACTGTGCCAGGAACTGGAACCTGGGCAAGAACATGATGTGCGCCACCTGTCCTGGGCCTCAGCTCCCCTTTTTGTTGCGACTTTCTTTCTCCACGCTCGGGCTCAGGCAACCACCCGAAGCCAACCATCAACACCATGGGCTCCTCGGCGACGAAAGGGCTCTCCAAGCCCCAAGCCCAAGAAGGGGGGGGGCTCTCCTGTAAGGCTCAGAAGGACTCTAAGGCTCGAAGCTGGGAGCAGCCGACTTTACACAGAGCCCAAGCAGTGCCCTGCAGAAAAACATCTGATGCCCATGGTTGATGCGCCAACATCTCGCCATGGCGAGTCTCTTATCGCTAGCTGGTGTAGATGGTTCAACTTATTATCATCTCTCTTTCTCTCTGTTATGTAATGTCGATAGGTAGGTAGGTAGGTCGGTCGGTAGGTATGTCGGTGTATCATCGAATATGACAGACAGAGGAACGGGCGAAACAAGCAGTCACAGCTTTCTGTCGATCAGTCAGTCAGTCAGTCAGTCAGTCAGTCAGTCAGTCAGTCAGTCAGTGTGTTTGTGTTTGTGTTTGCGTGTGCTCGGGCATAGAAGGCTTTCCTCGAATGCCCTGGCTCCATGCAGGCACGACTCAAGGTCCCAGGTGTCAGGAGAGGAAAGCAGGCTCAGCCGGCAAGGCCGGGAAGAGCGGCGCGCCCCTTTGAATGGCGCCTTCTGAGGTGAGCGGGCCCACGACTTCTACCCCTTGGCCTCGCAGAAGATGTTTTGCTGGGACACCAAGTGATGTGCTGTCATAATCGCGCAGGAGCGAGACGAAGCAGGCGTGTGCATGGACATCCTGTCGTAATCCGTCAGTCATGGCATCCGCGGCGGTATCAGCGGTATCATCTGTGTCAGAGCCTGGGCCCAGGCAACGGGCAGAAGCGGCTCGCTTGCAAGAAAGGTCTCGGGTGCCTTGAGCAGAGCCCGGAGAGAGCAGGGCGCACTCGCAGGAACTGCCCTGAGTGCCATGCCATCGTCCACATGAGCCATTCCGAGTGCCTCGCCTGCTCGGGGCTCGGTAGTCGAGTGGGAGCCAGCCCACAGACAGAGGAGCCGAGAGCAGAGAGGAGGAGAGAAAAAAAAAGAACACAACACAAGAACTCTTAGTAAACAAAAGAAAACAGAGGCCGCGACCGAAAGAAGAACGCGGCGACGATCCAGGCTCACCAGGCCAGGCCCAGGGGCCCCCCCCTCCCCCAAACACGGCGTTTTCCCTTTTTTTTTCGCTGGCTGCGAGGCCTGTGTGGTGACCACCGCCACCGGCAGCAAGGCGCGGACCCAAAAGCCTCCTTTGCAGACTTTGCGCTGCCGATTAGTGTGCTGTCCTGCGAGGACGCCATGAGATCCGACCGCCTCTACGCCGCTGGGCTTAATGCAAGTGCTACGCGCCGCGCGTCGCGGCGTCGAGCGTCGCGCGGCGCCTTTTCCTCTTTTCCGAGGCCTTGAAGGCGCCCGACGAAGTCTTGGCCCTCGAGGGCCCGCGCACGGCCGTCGACGAGCCGGGGGCCCAGGGAGGGCGCCTGGGGGCGGAGCAGTGCCGGTCAGCTCCTCGGGCCAGGCTCGTCGACAAGTACCGGGGTGTGGACGCCTTGGTGGGGGCCCCGGGGCGGCGCAGGGCAGCGAGCAGCAGATGTGCCCAAATTGCCCAACTTACGCGGCGAGCGAGTGCCGAGCTGTCTTGTGGTAGAGGCCATCATCGATGACCTCGAGAAGGTGAAAGCTGGGAAGGAGGCCATGGACTCCATGGAGGCAGGGGCCGTCGCGGGAAGAGCTGTCGCGGGGGGGGGGGGCCCGCCTGTGGGTCTAAAGGAGCAGCGCCGCATCGCCGAGGAAGAGGCCAAGGAGAAGGCCATGGCAGCCTCAGACTTCATCGGGGGGGGTCTCCGGAGCTCCTGAGCTCGAGGAGCGCGAGCGGGAGCGGGAGCGAAAGAGGAAGGAGGCCGAGGAGCAGGCAAAGAAGGCGCCCCTCTGCTCCGGCGCGAACGCTGTGAACGCTTGCACACGGCCAGGGTGATGTATATAGAGACACCCTTCAGCGCTGAAGGACTTGGTGACGGCTCAAAGGCAAGCCGCCGCCATGGAAGCGGAGAGGAAACGAAAGCGCGAGGCGTCGGAGCGAGAAAGCAGAAAGCCCATGCTTTGGGAGTTTGGAGCTAGGGGCTCCTTGGTAGAGAGAGAGATGTACATGTCGGGTTTCAGGTTCAGGACGAGTTCAGGATGTTCAGGGATTGCGGAGACAGGCTTCGGGCCGCGACTGGATTCCAGAGAAGACAGGTCCCCTCCTCTCTGGATCAGGCTGCCCAGGATCTGATTGCCAGCATGCTCGATGCCGCAGCCTGAGCTCGGGGCCTTGCAACCAGAAGGCCGAAGTCCAAACAAAAAGGGTCTCTGAAGGCATCCGAAGGCTATTGTACGGGCCGTATCTTCTGGTGCTGGACGTGTTGTCCCATCCTCCAACCGGGGTTCCTGATCGGGCACACTGTGAAGCCGCCCCCGGTCGTGTTGACACGTTGTCCTGGTTCCTTATGCCCTGAGAGATACTGTACAAACTGATGATGTGATCGTTCAGAATCTCCGTCTCGAAGTGCTGGCAAGCCGGATAAGACAGGGACGACAGGCGTCCTCCATCTTGGGAGAGCAGCGGCCAACGGAACTGGAAATTCTTGGTACTGCTTTCGCACTGCTTTTTGCAGCTGCTTTTGCACTATCCTTCGGCCCAGGCGGAGGCCGAGGCAGAGACGAAGGACGCCGAGGGCGGCCCTACCGCGGCAGCGCACGACTCGGCCGCCAGCGACGGCGCCGACGCAAGGCAGAGACCAAAGGGGCCGCAAGAAAGCGACGAGGCCCTCGCTTCGCCGCCCTGAGGCTGGAGAGGAAGGCGAAGCTCCTGAAGCAAGCGGAAGAGCTGAGGCGCAGCGACTTGCTTTGCCGTGTCTTGGCACCGCTCAAATCGGTGGAAAGCCCTGAGGCAGAAGCAAGAGCAGATGAAGCAAAAGCAGGCCAAGGAGCATGCTTCGAACAGTCTGGCCGAGAGGCAATAGTTGTCGGCTTTTGTGGCATTTTTTAGGGTTTTGGCTTGTTTGGTGCGTCTTGTGGGGGCTGCGTTTGGGCTTAGAAGTACCTCCATGGACCACAGGGTGATCCATCGGGGCCGATGATGGCCGTCGGAGTGTCAAGTTCGGATGCTGCGCAGGTGGAGGAGGAGGCCGAGAGGCCGCGAGAACATTCGGGGGAGCACCCAGGCGGGGGCATGTCATGGCTGTCATGGCTGCCGTCTTCAGGCGCCGGCGCATGCGCGAGCGCCGGCAAGCGCGGCAAGCGGCGGGGCCAGCGGCAGCGGGGGCAGCGGGCGCCGCCGAGGCAAAGGCGCTCCCCGCGGTCGAAGCATCGTCGGTGTCCCTTTGCTGTTCTGCGAGGCGGTGGTTCTGGATTGACCCTGCTGCAAAAAGGGGTCTGGGAGCCAGCTTGTAGAGGTTTGTTTTTGCACGTGTAACAGTGTGCAAGCAATTCTCAGCACGCCTCTCCTAGACACGCCGTTCCTTTTGCGGACTGCCAGCTCAGCTTGCATCATCTCGTGCGCCTCCTCCACTCGCTCAGTTACTCCTATACCTTCGGGGTTCGTCCGCCGCTCTTCGACTCCCCATCGCTCTCCCTCACTCGGTTTACCCCTCGCGCTGGCTCCTTTTCGCTCGCTCTGCTGGGTTATCCGCCTAATCCGTTCACTCGCCGCTTAGTGCGGAAAAGCAAGGCAGTCAAGCTGAAAAGATCCTACACCCTTGGCTAGAGGATGCTGCGCGCTCCCTGTCCGGCTCACAGAGACTGCGCCGGCCTCCGAAGGTGTTCCTCCAAATGGAGGGATGCCTTTTTTCTAGTGGTCCGGCCGAAATGATGCTCGCATGCTGACCGGGCTGCTGTGCTCACCAGAAACCCTTTTTCTGGCTGCCTGTTTTGTGAGGTTGTTTTTTGCAAGGAGATTTGCCCACTGTGAACCCGCAGTGTAAGGACGCTGCCTCCACCAGAGAAGGAATGGTTGTCAGCTATCCGTCGGCTGCAGAAGGCAGTGCCTGGAGCTTTTTTACCATCACCCCCAGGCTACTCTTCAAGATTCGAGGCTCCATCGTGCCGCATTTGTTGCCTCAGCTGCTGGTGATCGAAGGCATCTCCGTTGCAGCCGTGCTCCTAGTGGAGGACTATGCTCCGACGAATTTTGGGGAGCAGGTCCAGAGCGGTACAGCGGCTGTGACCATCCTCCTGTCCTTCTTGCTGGTTCTGAAGACGCAGGAGGCTTGCAAGCAGTTCTGGGAAGCTTTGGATGACTTGACGACGATGTGCCACTTGCTGCGCAGCATTTCAATGACCGTGTGTAGCATGGTGAAGTGGGAGGCCCATCCGGAAGTTGCAAACAATGCCAAGAGGATTGTGCGGCTACTTGCGCTGTACTACTTAACTGTCGTTGAGTTCTTTCAGCGGACTGGTTCCAATGCCACCGCCAGCAAGAAGACTCAAGACAGGCTGCGAAGAGATGTTGCGGCGTTGGCCGGCGACACGGAATGGACGATCTTGTATCCCGGAGAGCACAAGTCTGTTGAGGGCTCGAAGTCCGTACACGACAACACAAGACCCTCCATCATCCTATTCTGGATAGAGCTGTCCTTGCGAAAGATACTGGATCACCAAGCAGTTGAGACTGACATCATGGCCTTACTGCTTAGCAAACTGAATGCTTTGGGCGAAAAGTTCTGGTATATGGACAAGATTGATAAGACACAATTCCCATTTCCATATTGCCAGATCGTGAAGTGGATCACCTTGGTGTTTCTGGGATTCCTTCCCTTCGGCTTGGCACAGCTCTGTCGCTGGTGGACCTTGGCTTTCGCGGCAATGGCCACCATAGGCTTCTATGGCTTGGACGAGGTCTAGCGGTGGGGTTGTGAGAAGTTTTGGGGCTTTTTGGGGTGATCCTTCCTTTTCTTTGTGAAAAAGTCTCTTCTGACTCTCCTTCCTTGTGCAGGTGGCCGAGATCCTTGAGTCTCCGCTTGGAAACGATCCAAACGATCTGGACCTCCGGGCCTATGGCGATGCGCTGATGTCCGACATGGAACTCATCTGCCGCTGTAGGGACATGAACCTGGACTTCGTGTTTAAACCGCAGGAGCACGTCGATTTCTCGCAACTCTTGACCAGCTTTGACACTAAGAAGAAGTTCCACGAGCGCTTCTCCACGAACCTGAGTGCAGTTGCCTCGAAGCGAGCTCATTCGATGAACTCGGAAATAGAAGTCGAGACAAAGCCTCGGAAGACGACCGTCGTGACCACCGAAGGCCTTCACTCCGTGCTGCCAGGAGCAATCGCTGATTGATCCTCTGTATTCTGCAAGCCTCGCATGCCTCACATCCCACGGCTAAGCCGTGTCGGAGAGCGCTTTAAGAAAGACCTCACAATTCGGCCATCTGCCTGAGAAAAGGCTGCTGCCAAGAACTCCAAACCTGCTATTCCTCCAAGTCGAGGTGGGTTGCCCCCCAGGTCGCCGCAAAGCTTAGAGCGGTCGCATCATGTTGTTGAGCATTGGGGCTGCGACTCCCGCCTGAAAAGGCAGGTAAGGTGCTCGAGGCTCTCGGAATCGATGCCATGGGCCTTCTGAAGGTCACCTCAAGCTTCCGGCAAGGGGCCAAAGAAGGCACTGACCTGCCGCCGACCCCGAGGCTTTGTGGCTAGGAGGAACGGTCCCATGAAGGTGGTGTGAGTTTCCATCAGCTTCCGAGGTCTTACATGCGTTAGTGCCTATATCTATATCTATGTCTATCTATATATATATATATATAGATAGAGATACAAAATAGAAACAAGAAATAAATAAATGGCATGGATGTTGGCAGAGGGCAGGGCGCAGTTAGAGCCGTTGTCTTCGCCCTTTCCGGGGCCCGGGGGATGCTCTGATCATGGTCGGTGTCGCCCTGAGCTTCCTCGCGCTCTCCCTGGCTGTGGAGGCGCGGGGCAAGGCGGGCCGGGTCCGGCCTCCCGGTCCCTGCTTCAAGGGTTTAGGGTTTGCATTAGGGTTTAGGGTGAGATTCGATGAGTAAAAAGAAAGACTCCTCCTGATGGCTCTTGTTGTATGGGGGGGGCGGGCCTTTCCGGGTGTAGCGTTGGACTCCCTCCTTGTCCCCTCAGCATCTCAGCTCCTGTTTGGAGTCTCGAAAAGCTGCGTGCGCGA
This sequence comes from Symbiodinium necroappetens, assembly GCA_905231915.1. Taxonomy (NCBI): domain Eukaryota; class Dinophyceae; order Suessiales; family Symbiodiniaceae; genus Symbiodinium; species Symbiodinium necroappetens. Next base: position 18,457 of record CAJNJA010092574.1, read on the forward strand.
GGACGGCGGCCGTGGTCGTGGGAGAGCGGAAGCGCTTGAAGCGGGCGTGGGCCGGGGCGTGTCTTGGGTTGGCATCAACGGCGGCTTCGACGAGGACTACGTGGACAGCCGGGGGCGGCTCTGGCATCACACGCATGAGGCCTGGACTCCCCAAAACTGGGGCGGCTGGATGGGCTCGGAGCCACGAGACTACTCCAACTCCTGGGGAAACCCGAGGATGAAGTGTAAGAATTGGCCAGCAGACTACGACCAGGACTACGAGGCCCTCTTGCACCACTACAGCATTGAGCAGGGCACCAATCAAACCTTCCGCGTGAACCTGCAAGATTCCCAGGAACCTCTGAGTTACTACACGGTCAAGCGCCCCGGCTGGGCTGATTTGGGTCTTGGGGGCTCTGCCTCTTGCAGCAAAGACTGCCCCCTGTCACAGAGTTTTGGGGGGCGAATCCAGGTACAACTTCTGCGAGAAGCAGTGGCATGGCGGCGGCAAGATGGACATCGTGATCAACGGGAAGGTCGTCAAGAAGGACTACATCACCAAGTGCCACCACACCCGCACCGACATCTACCACTTCAAGTGTGTCCCGACCCTGGCCGGCGTGATCGAAGTCAGCATTCAAGGCGATCCGGAAGTGAAAGGAGGACGGGGGAAAACAGTGGAAAAAGAGGGGGCCCGTGCTTGCAAGTGCTGCAAGTAGAAATGTCAGACGAGGACAAGCGAGGTTCTCTACGCTGGAGTTTGAGAAATCCTCGGATGGCTGCTCGGACGGCTGCTTGGGGAAGTCCTGTGGCAAGGGCTTCTGCAGCTCGACGACCTTCTACGACTACTCCTCGAGATGCGATTTCGGCAGTGAGGGGATGGTCAACGAGTTCGACTTGGAGGAGGCCCAGGAAGAGGCTTCTTCCTGCAAGTGCGATGCGGATGTCCAGGGAGAAGCCTGTGAGCTGGGCGCCTGCGCAGCCGTTTCTTGCAACGAGCCCTTCGGTGGCTTCTGCCTGGAGGGCAAGTGCCAGTGCATCGACGGCCACAGCGGAGAGAACTGCGAGGTGGCGCCGGACATCGACCGTTTCGGCTGCTACGCTCAGCACGAGGAGGCCCTTTTTCATCTCCGAACACAGCACATCCCCTATATATATGGTCTCGTGTCGCGTGT
>CAJNJA010092585.1:0-47685 GCA_905231915.1 Symbiodinium necroappetens
GCCCCAAAACCCTAGTCTAACAATTAAGGCCCCTGTTTTGGGCAGCTTGGAGTGCACCATTCAACATTCACTCAAGTCGAGTCATTCCCGGCTCTTTCCAAGTAAGCCATGTGCTGTCTTCATCACCGGTTTGCCGAGCCGATGGCTTGGGATAGAGTTAGAGTTGAGTCCTTGTTGGTGGTCGAAAGCTTGCCCAGAGAACCTCGTCTGAGCAGGTCCCGAAGTCGAGTCCGAGTCCCGGCCTCAGCTATTTCGGGCAGCGAGCGGGCTCCGCTGCCTTCGTCACCAATGTATGTTGTGCCTTGTCAGCGTCACCCCGCTGTGTACTTGCAAGCTTTTTTCCGTGAGATCGAGCTTTGCGTTTGCAGCAGATAAGCAGATAAATCAAGCAATGCAACATCAGGAAAAAGACTACTCAGTGGCTCTTTGCGAACCGGGGGATGGAAGGAAGGTGGTCAAAATAAGCCAGCGCACACCAGGCCTTCCTCGTAGCGGCTAGCACCGGGAACTTAGACTGCCATGCGCATGCGCTGGTCTCCCATAGAGGGTTGGGCGGTTGCGAGCTACACAGCTGTCCTCACCCTGGCCTTGCCTTGCAGCAGCTATCATCGCGACAATGACGACAGCAGTGTGCAAGGTTTGTGTACTGCTGCTCGTCCAGAGCAGATACCTAGACAGCTATTGGAATGCTGGATGCCTTGGCTTTGGCCATAGGCTCTGCTTGCATGGCCAGAGGCTGGAACCCTTGAACCTTTCAAGCGGGTTTGGGAAAAAGCGCTGTTCCGCTTTGGGCGCCGCAAAGCAAGGCCCTAGTCGTCGCCTCGTTGGAGGACGCCTTGCCGACTTCTGAGACTTAAGATCCGGGCTTGCTGTGCTGTAGTTTGCATACCTGTGCCAAAGGATAGCTGAAGAAGCACCGCGTTTCAAGGATGGTGGGGATCTGGGTATTTCCAGGGGTGTCGGTTTGTAGCAGTTGCACTGCAGGGCGCTTGGGGCTCGTGTGCGAGCAAAGGCTTTTCAAGAACTTGCGTGAGTCGGAACGCTCAACACTACTTACTCCTGGATCGACTCGACACCGTGAGGTGATTTGGGGAGGGGCCTTTCAGTAGTTGCTTGCGAAAGTTTGAAGAGATCTCCTTGCGAGGTCGCTGCCAGGAGTCAGTGAGAGGCTGCGATGATGTTCGCTCACAAAAGATCCGAAGGATCCCAGGGTGCAATCATTGCAGACCTGCTTTCACATGGCCTGGCGTGTTTGGCATGGAAGCAGTGGGGTGCAGGTTGGAGTGTTGTCAGGGACTTTGTAATGTCCTGTTGCAAGGCCATCAAGACAAGGAGTCATCCACTGACCCTTCTCAAGTTTTCTGGCTTCTGCCTACATGATCTAAGTCTAAAGTCCATTGTTTGTCTTGTGGAAAGTCCGGAAGCTACTTGCTGGGGCGATTCACAGAAAGTCTGTGTTCTCGGCCTTGAACGGCCATCGCTTTGCTACAGAGCAGTAGCTCGGGGTGAGATGGCAGCATATACAGCTTCGCGCAGCCCATCTCTACACCTGCAGAAAAGAAGATGGCAGGCCACCCATGGCGCGCTGCTCTTCCATGGTACTTCTGAGCCGAAGCATATTATTTTGCGTCAGTTTCCTGTTGAAGAGTGCTATAGTTTTAATCGTAATGGCCAAGATGACCCAGTTGGAACGAGGCCCTTAAAGCCATGGAGAGAAGAAGGTGTCAGGATGTGTCAGGACTGTCTCTGTCTTACACAGATATCCACATTGTACGCTTGTATACATAAATCCGCCCGCACATGTACATGTTCATAAGAAGACATGTACTTGCCAATGAGACAACAAGGCATGCTACAAAGTCTTCCCATTGCATCAAGCGTAGCAGTGTAACAAGTGAATCTCAAGCTTGGCACTTGGAACCCTTCAGCCCCGATGCAGTCAAGCCTGAGAGCAAAATTTTGGCAAGGTCAGCTAATGCAATTCAAGATCTTGAGACCTAGAGTGCACGCAGGTTGCTGGCACTCCACCACTGGAACGCGCGTTCCATTCCTTCGATCTTATCGGTCGGGCAACGCAGGATGAGGGTTGAGTCTTGTGCATGTTTCGGCATTCTTGTGGATGCTGTCAGAGAGGGTAATTGGCGGGCTTCCGGGAGAGGATGTTGGGTGGAGGCTGGGGTGCTATCGGCAGGTCCCAGACTGTCATTCTTCTCCTCTCTTCCGGCTTGAGTACTGAGGCAAGTGGGTCTTCTGCTTTGCGGGCTCTAGCCAGACCAGGCCTGGTGATGTTTGTCATTGTGGACCTGATCTGAACCTGCAACGTCCCTGTCATTGTCGTTTGTGCCGCTGGATCGCGCAACTAGTTCATCAGGGATCCCGACATCAGTAGAGTGCCAGCGCAATGCTGGCTTACTCAACAGCTAGTCCTCGTCATGGGTCACTGTGCTGCAGCATCAGCGACCTTTACATCCTCGACGCGCCGAACATGAGATGGGCACGGCCACTGTACGAGGGCCAGGCGGGCCAGTCGGGGTCGACGGAAAGTGTTTACCTCCCTTAAATGGAAGGGTATGCTGTAGGCTAGCTTCTGCAGTCGAGTCCCGAAACCCCACTTGGAAGTGGTAGCGGTGGTGTTGGCAGTAGGAGCAGGTGTTTGAGGCGTTTGGCATGAGTTGTACTCAGCACAGGGCGTAGGTGATGGTCACTATGCGTAGTGTGGCTCCGTTTAGGAACAAGACCGAGCACAGGCTCTGGAGTAGTGAATGCAATGATACAAGCGGGAGATGGGCGTAATGAGCCATTCCGCATTTCAAACAGTCAGAAGTCCAGCTCAGCCATTTCAAAACATTGCGAATCGTGTTGAACAGACACTTTCAGGAATCCCATGTTGCCCAGCACGACACAGCCAGGTGAATGCCAGAGCACATGCCTCCTCCGTCCTCCATGACAAACTGATCGTGTTTGGCGGTGTGCGAGACAAGGCGGGGAGCAGATCTTTAGGAAAAGTTGCAATCAGGCCACTATCCAATTCTGCAGTTAAAGTACAAAACCCCAATCCCCCGACCTCCAGCACGTTAGATTGACGAGCCAGCTTGTTTGCAGATCACGCAAACGTCCAAGAACGGCCCGCCGGATGTCGAGCACGGTCCCCAGCACGACCAGCTTCATTCCGAAGTCCAGAATTCGGTGGATCTTTACATGCGTATTCTTGCGTACATAGATGTACATGGGATAGGGACAGTTGTCAGGAGAAGAGGCTTACGACGAATCGAGAACTTGGCACTTCTCGTCTCGGCACGGCATGAAGAAACACAGCTACTAGTCGTAGCAGCCATGATGACCGCTGACTTCTGTTCCTTTTCGGCATCATGCTGCTCGGCTGTGCTCCATGCTCATACATCCACAACCTGCGAAACAGTAGTTCCCTCGAGACGGCCGCACATCACCCCAAAGCTCGCGTGCTCGGTTCGTCCATGAGAACACCATGATTGGTGGCCAGAGGCTCTTCAGGGAGAGAGGGCGAGAGAGAGAGAGAGTGATACAGAGAGTGTGTGTGTGTGTGTGACAGTGTGTGTGTGTGCGTGTGCGCGCGAATGTTTGCGTGTTTGTTTTTGTGGTTTTAGTGCGTCGACCAGTCCAACCGTGCAACCTGTCCAAACCTTTCGGAGCAAGTCACGAGAGCTAGCGTAGCGAGGCTTTCGTTTCGTCATTACTGTTTATGCCGCAGACCAGTAGATTTGAGGGACAGCGCCTAAGCTCTAATTACTGTAATTCCTATAAGCCCTAAACCTGAACCGTTTAAACGTATGAAACACCCTGTATAAAACGTTTCATGAATAACCCTACCCTGCCCTTCATTGCGAGGGCCCAAGCTGCAGCTTCCATCTGACCCTATTCAAGCACTTGTCAGTTGTGTCAGCAAGGCCGCACATCTCAAAGAAGCTTTTCTTCTTGAACGTGCTCGAGGCCTTTGCCTGTAGTTCAGATGACGGCCAATGCTGAACTCCTTAGACGTCCTGCTGATCATTGCTATGACGGTCATGGCTTGCACTCATGGGAAGCATTCCTTCTTCCACTGTTTCAGGCTCAAGCCACCGGGGTATCCCCCAATCCCCGGCCTTTGTGAACCGGTAGCTAACCCTTCCCGGATGTCTCTGATTCAGCCGGCGCCGGCTGTGCTGGGACCGCTCCCGCTCCCAGCCACTAAGCTCATTCCTTGGGCTTGGAGCGGACTCTGGGTTTGGGGTTTAGGGAAGTTTTGGGTTTTGGGTGGCTTTGGAGTGTTCTTGAGAGCAAAGTCAGGATCTGTGACTTGGTTCGCTGGTGTAGGCGAGTGTTTGATGTTTCAAGGCTGCGACTGTGGGACAACGAAGGCAAAACCCACTTCGGCTCAGGATCTCAACCACAAGGCATGTGTAAGTCACTTTCCGAGAAATGTCGTCCCGGCCTCTCTGTTTGGAATGGCAGTCCGAGGAATGCAGAAGTGTCTGCGTGTTCGCAGCAGCCTCTGCTGCTAATTAGCGGTAATTTCAAACTGAGCACTGGGACAAGTTCGTCTTAAAGCTAGGCATCCGAGAACATTGGGGATGGAAGGACTTGTCTGGCACAGTTGAACTCAGAAGCAACCTAGCCACGCTATGGTGCCGCGAACGCATTGTGTCCTTACCTGATCAGGTGCAGAACCAACTGAGCAAGAGCAGGAGTGACCGGAAGTTTCGGAATCCCTTCTTCAGGCATTGGTCGGCTTTCTCGTCCTTGCGCATTTCGGCTTCTGTGTCTATGCAACTCGGATGACACGGGCGATTTCCTTGTTGCCTCTGTCTGCCTCGATGCGGAGCAATGTACTCTAACCCGAGCTTCGTCGTTACTCTGAAGACCACCGACGACGAGACACTCAATAAATGAAACATGCACCGTGCTCGTCGCCTTTACGACGCGAGTAACTGCAGGTGCTTGCCACGGTGCAGTCCGACAAGAGCATGCTGATTGGACATGTTGAGGTGTCCAACACGCTTCAGTGCCTTGCTTGTATTGGTCTGAAGTTCCTGGGACGTGCGGTGTCAAAGCAGTAAATCAAGGGTCCCAGGACACTGCTCTAGGCCCCGAGCGCTTCGAGACAGAGAGTCAGACACGGGGCAGCATCGTTTCCGCCTGAAGGCCACGTTCTCGGCTTTGCACGGGATGACCTTGCAGTGGCATGTAGCACCTTGTGCTTCCGGTTCATGGTCACTTCAAGTAGCGTCCTGTGCGAAGTTCTTGCGAGCTGCTTGGAAGCGATCCCTGTGAACTCAGGTGTGCCTTCGGGGCATTCTGCTTGATCGGCCTTCCTGTTACCATCCACGCGGGCGTTGGAACTGTTTTCAGAGCGCCAGGCGTTTAGGGTTTGGAGGGAGTCGGGGTAGCTTCGGCAGCTTCACGTAAAAGATATAGGTTACATTTGGCCTACATGAAAATCTGCGAGGGTCTACGCGACGGTTGTTCGACGGTAAGTGAGCCTCGGGCTCTGCCATACCCGGATGTATCCTGTCAGAGCTCTAGAAACGGATGCACACAACACGGGGCATACTAAGCAACCGCAATGAGGTGTCATCGCCAGCAATGTTCGATGCATTCATGCATGAAATCATTTATGACTGAGGGAGGCGGGATCGTGCGTCCCAATGCCTGTTTTATGCGTGCCTCAAATGCTGCCCTTCTGCGAATCTCTGCAAGGCCACCTCTACTCCTACATCTGGTGCCTTGAGCAGATTAGATTTCAGCCCTTCGCTCTCCGCTCTTTCACTTTACACATTGCCGATATCTTGTGGTGTGCTTTGCAGTCGCATTCTGTTGTCTTGAGCGGATGTTGAGCGCTTTGCCGTGAGGGCCAGAGTTTTGAGTGAATAAGGCTAGGGGACGATTCAGGTGATGCAGCGGCATTGTGAGAACCTCCGATCTCCCTCGATTTTGCCCGGTTGACTTTGCCGCAGAAAAATTACAACAACTACAGTGCTAATTTGTGCCCGGCTGCAAGTGTCGGCAAACTCCACGACATCAATCAAAACGCTCACTTGTCCCAACCAGTGCGATCATGAAACTGAACGACTCCCAAGCATGCCTCCCAAATCCTAAGGTATCAGTTCCTGACCCTCTTGTCAGTCGGCGGCTTCTTGCTCTCCCTTGCCGTGAGCCAGCGCAGCTGCTTCACGCGGGAAGCGCGTGGTGAGGGTCTGGCCACCATGGTGTGTTGCCCGGCACTGAAATTCGAACATGCCTATGATTCTCTTTGTTGGGCGACCCTGGCAGTGGAATTGATGTTAGGGGTTTCCCTGCCAGTGCATGTGTGTGTGTGTGTGTGTCTGTCTGTCTGTGAGAACCTGCATTTTGCACGGAGCGAGGTGGCCTACCAAACATTACCAGCATGGTCTTCCTGGCGATCTTCTCGCTTTCCATGAGCGTGGCCATGTGCCCCATCGGCTGCGACCTATAACGAGCTTCAAGTTCAGATGATGTCGCAGAGTCACTGCTGCATGTAAATTAATGCACTGGCAGGTACTTCGTTTGGTCCCTCGGTGAGATCTACAAGGGGCGGTTGGCGACCGACCTCTTCCGATACCAGGACAGCGTCGGGTCTAGCTATAGTCTAGAACAAGTGGCACCTAAACGGCAACTTCAAAGAGCAAAGAGATCTTCGACTTGACCTGTGCTTCGCCAAACAATCGCCGGGCACCCTGTCAGTCTTATGACAAGCACATCCTGGCACCCCACTGCACCTGTAAACCTGAGACCCATGCCTCGTAGGCTTACGTACACTCTTGAGCCACAGTTTTGTCCTGAGACCCTGCTTCTGCCCTTCCGAACATAAGCACAGCATGTTCTAAAGACCTCACCCTTTCCCTACCTTTGCGCGAGACACCCGATTCACCGAAACCCTCCTCTAAGCCGCTCCTAAACAAAAATTAACCCTCTAAGCAACCCTGGAAACAGCCCTAAACCCGCTAAGCCCTGAAGCGCAGGAGCCTTTGCAGCTGAAAGCACAATTGGGCGAGGCAGGGGCCATTTTGAGGGGTCCTCTAGAGACAAGGTAGAACGTGAGGGCTTCCTACTTGGGCTCCTGACACGATCTTACGAGGTTCCTATGTAAGGTGCATTACGAGGGTTCCCATATGAGGGCTCTCAGGGTCCGGGAAGGAGCACTAGGAGAGCTACTGTCAAGGCTTCTGTGTTTTTGAGGAGTTCCCTGTCGTCGTCTTGATGGAACAACCTGCATCGTAGACTCCGGCTGCAGTGTTCCAGGCTGTGGGATGACTTGACCTCTAATTTAGGATTAGAATGCAATATAACATAACACAACATATAAGATCATGTAGTAGCATAGAGTAGAAAAGAACAGAACAGAATGCTCTAATGGAAGATAACATAATACAATGTAATCTGATGGAATATGATATAATGTGGTACCTGGTCATATCATAGCATATCATATCATATGATATAGTATAACATTCTAAAATATAGAGTCTCAGTGCAGAAAGTAAGCCCGACCCAAAGTCCCAAGTTGAAGCATCAGCATTAGGGCTTCGGGTTTAGGGTTCCGCAGCCTTACATGGACGTATGCGTCTCGCCCACGAATCACCGAAACTCCAACTCTCAAACACCACGTGCCCGAGGAGGCGGCAGCGCAAGCCGCCCAGAATGCTCAAGCCGCAGCTGCCGCAGTGCCTCCGCGATTGAAGACACACATGGAGGGTTCGAAGAGCTGAGGGCCTCTCAATAGGGTTTAGGGTTTGGGGTCGGATGAGAGGTCCTTTTTGCTCAGGCCTTCAGTCCTACGCTTCAGGGTCTATACCCCAAACCCTAAATCGTAAACCGTAAACCCTAAACCCTGAACTCTAATCCTATAGGCTATAGAAACTCTCCGCACAAGGCCTCGGGCTCAGAGCTGAGGGCATTCGATCGTCTAGGCGCCTTTATGAGGAGTTCGGGGCTGATAGTGTTTGGGACTGCCACGAAAAGCCCCCCGATGCGAGCACAGCAGCACAAAGTCCGACAAGCATCGGGCCCTCCTAAAAACCCTAAATCGAAGCCGTGCCAGTTAAATGTCCGAGCTCTGTCGTGTCAGAAACCGCGGCGCCCTACAAAGCGAGCCCCAGCCTAAACCAAAGCCCATGTAGCAAAGTAGAAAGAATAGAGAATTCGTGTTTGTCGGCATTTGTCGGTCCGAAACAGTAAGCCTGCAAGGCCCCATGCCACTGATCCCAGAGATGAGCCTTGGGCCCTACAAATACGAAAACCACAGTAGTGAAGACTATCAGCGCCATCCATAGCAAGAACACAACTGCCCGACTAACGCGAACATCAAAATTGCAGCAATGATCCCGACGATCACCATGAGAAGGCACATCGCATGGGTGTACCTGGTGCGCTTTGGAGCCCTGGTGCTCTGTGAGACTGCCAAAGAAGCACACGGAAGATAGCAGGATGCGCAATAAAAAGGGTGCGGCATAAACAATTACCAATATTAATATTATTCCTTAGGGTGGTTCCTCGTCAGAATATTGGTATAATATACCCCAAGACCCTAGTCATTACTCGCAGATGCCCTAAACCGAGAAACTTCCCTGTCAGATGTTGGATTCCTGCTTGGAAAAATACGATTTAATGCTTCGCCTTCTGAAATCCATATGCAGCAAGTTGTAGATACTCTCCTTGCGCGTTTGTGCACACATTCTCTGAGGATGCATTAGGGTCCTTATAATAAGGATCCTATTATTTAGGGTACTATATTAGGGTCCCTTACTTTCGGAAACCCCCATATGGCATATGGGGGTTTCCGAAAGTAGGGGACCCTAATATAGTACCCTAAATAATAGGATCCTTATTATAAGGACCCTAAAATAAGGTACCCCAATTTTCGGAAAGCCCGATATGTCGTCCTTTGTCTCTCTCGTCGTCGCCAGGCTTTCGCCTGCGTCCCCCCCCCTCCCCCCCAGACCTTATCCTAGTCATTGAGGCCCCTGTTTGCTAATATTACCCTCTTCTAATAATCAACTGGGCCCTTGTTGGATGCACTTTTACATTTTTGTTATAATAAATAAATCCCAACAAGGATTAAGCATGATCATTGTTAATATAGCCCCAACAAGGAACCAGTCCCCGATTGTTTTTCCGGTTCGGGGAAGCCGTGAAGTCTTGGAGCCTGGGGCTCTCCACACGAGCCAACAGGGTCAGAGCCGAGGTTTGCAGGTGCACCAGGACCCCCCCAAGTAGCCTTTGATAAACCCGTTAAAGGGCCCTTGATAGAGGGTATCTGGGGTATCATGAGGGTAGTTGCGGGTCTAGGTGGGCTTAGTGTAGGGGCCTTCATCATGAGACAGGGTGGTGTTTTTTGGAGTTAAATGTCATCATATTCGGGCCGCTAAGGGGATACTATTGGAAATTATTCTGACCCCTTTACTACCACAAAATCCAGTCGCTCATGCCCAGTTCCGAAACTGTGAGCTCGCCGCTGCAACCATGAGGGAAGAAAAAAAACCGTAAGACCATGTGATAGTTGAAGTGGTCGGGGCGCTGCGGGCGACCACAAATCCTGGAACCCCGCAATGCTCATGAGCCCCAGGCTTTCCCCACAAGCTCAAGGGCCTTCGAAACCAATGACAGAAGGGTCCTGTCGGGATGCAGGTCAAAGGTGGCGTCTCCGAGGGCGACTTTAAGTTTAAGCTCGTCACCGTGGGAGACTCCGGGGTGCGCCAAGATCTCTGCGAGTGAAGGGGATCTTTGGGAAGTTCCTAAAACCGATTAAGCATGTCAGAGTCTCAGATAACGGGAGAGGGTTCTGTAGCAGTCTTTGGCTCCAGCTTGCTTGGAGCCTTGGAGTTTGGAGTACCAGAGAGTCTGTGCAGCTCAAGATTCGGCTAAGGAAATTACCTGAGCCTTGGCATCTGGCATTTTGAGGCGTTTTCTCTTGGGCTCGGACAGTTCTCAGAACTTCGATCTTATTTTGGGGGCACAAGAAGCTCATGTCGTTGAGTCAACTCCCTTCCCAAATCAAGCTTCTTCCCACCATGGTGCGACATGCAACCTAAACCCGAGCCGGGAAGCCCCTCCTGAAGCCCCGCACTTCCGGACTTCCAAAAACCAGCGGGTAAGGCTTGATCACGTCGTCGTGAAGAGGTGTAGACGATGCTGTTAGCCACGCTGTGAGGTCTGTAGGGTCAGAGGGTCAGGGTTTCGCATGCAGATCGTACTCGTACCGTGTTTATAGGGGTCTAGACGAGAAAACGTGGAGTGCTGCATGAGACCATATGAGAGCAGTTTCTAAGCTTATTCCACATGTCAGGCGCTCAGACAGCAGACTGACATGCATGGCCCTTCATGCAACACTCGCCTCCATGTTTTTCATTTTTGATACAAACAAAGTTCGAGATATAGGGCAGGCAGTCTCCCTGTCTCGTAACATCCCAGTGCCCCCAGATTTAGATGCTCCTTCTGCTTCTGCCAGGTTGGAAAGTCCTGCCTATTGACTCGGTTTGTACAGGACATTCGGGGAAGGAACCTTTCAAGGATTCAAGCAATGTTTTTGCGGACTACTGGAGAGCTCCAGCTACGGCTGATGCATGCAATATAGGGGCCTTAGTGATTAGAATAGGGTTTTTGGGGGCCCGTCGTACTATATAATGATAATGAGGAACCCCCCAAAACTACCAATGGTAATTATTTAGGCCCCTACATTAGTTTCTCTGCATGCACTTGCTTCATGCGAGCGTCGCTTGAAAGCTGAAGCATGAAGTGAATCTCTGCAGGACTATTACTCCGACTGTCATGTGTCTACTATCGGCGTGGATTTCAAGACCGTCGCTAACTCAGGGCAGCATTGAGATGCATGTTCATGCTGTAGCGCAGCATCGTAAAACTCAATGGGCTGTCGCTGTGGTTTCTGACGGTAGGCTAGATTCCCGAAGTCAAAGTTCCCACAGCTCTCGGCCCATAGCCACGGCGTTGTCGAGGTCGTCACCATGGTGAAGGGACGGTTGGTGAAGCTACAGCTTTGGGACACGGCCGGGCAGGAGCCAGCACTGCTCGCATTGGTTCCGAGGGCTCAGAAGTGTTCTCTGCGTGCAGCACGACAGCAACCCTGGAAGTTCAGGCAGTTCGTGACTTCGGACAGGAGCGCTTCTCCGTAGTCACCGGCAACTACTACAGAAACTCAGACGGTCAAGCGCTCAGTGATATGTACATGGGGCTTGCTGAGAGGAGTCCCTTGCAATCCTTGGCTAGAGCTTTTGCTGTAGAGGCTGCCATGCTGAGGCACAGGCATAGAAGGTGTCGCGCAAGCAGGTTATCGTATTTGCAGAGTTCAGATCACAAAACCCGGAAGCCTGGCCCAAGGCTTCATCTTCGTCTATGACGCCACAAGTCGCGTGGCGCCCTCACTGCTGCCTTTAGGCGTATTTCATCTAGAGCATGCCTGCCGAGCCATGCCCGCATACAACCTTGTAGCAGTATCACCTATGGACAGACTCACAGTCTGTGGCGCTCACGAGCCGTGTTGCGAAGCTCGTGCCTTATGCAGTGTGAAACTTGTGGTGCTAAGTTCCAACCTGTTGTTATACTGCATCTAAGATCTTCATCCGTGCGTCCTAACAGACGAATAAGACTACTTCGCACTGTCATCGTGATCATCTTCATCGTTATTGTGATTGTGGCAGCATCGGCATCAGTACCGGCGGAGATAGACAAGCTGGCAACCGACTATCAATCATAGGATTTTCGAGTAAGACAAGCATTTACCCGAACAAGCATGAGTGCAAGATGGCTTGTATTTTGGCCGTTGCAGCTGCAGCATGACCAACGTCAATACTCCAAGCAGCAGTTATAAGAGTGATACTGCAGCATAGCCATTCAAAAAATTCGCAATTTTTTATGTATATATCTGGCCACGCATATATACAGATGCATACACTCATCCGTCGTTAGCTCTGTTACATAGTTACACATGTTGGTCGACGTATAAATACTTGTTTTGTTTCCATTGTGCCTTGACCTGTTTGTCACGTCTTCACTCAGGCCTGGTCGTGTGGGCATGTAGGAGCGGGGCATCTAAGAAGAGAGTCTCCACTCGAGTTCCTCTGAAGCGCCCGGTCCTGCTGCCCCGGCTCGAGTCCATCGCGGCCAGCGCCGAAGGCGCTTGACAGTCGCGGGCTGTGTACCAAAGCTGATACGCCCCTGGCCCTTTTGGCAATGGCGCTGTTAAACCCTGTAAGCCATACCCACCTGACCTCAACACAACAATCTTACCTCCTTCTACCCCGAACCCCAGGCCCTAACTTTACGAGACACTGGGAACTGACGAAGGAAAGTGCGTAGTTCGTCTCGCGCATCCCATGGCAACACGCCATGCCCGAGTGGTGCGATTCGGAAGGCACTGGAGGGAATGATTGGGACAGTGCCGCACTCCAGTCTGTCGGTAACTAGTCGACAACGGCAAGTGTGCGTGTAACCGTGTCCGCTTTTCAAGCTTACCTACACAGCCGAGCCCCTTTCGACACAAGTCACGTGCCCACTTGTTGTTGAAGGTAATTTGACAGCAGATGCTGTCAACGTGCGGGATGAGCTTTGCCGGCTGTGGCAGCCTCGGGCAGGTCAAGCCAAAAATAAGCAGATGCTGTTTGCAGGGTCTTCGGTGTAGCGGCACAACAGGCTTCAGTTTAGCAAGTTTTAGCAAGTAACCCAGACAAGGTCAACGATGAATGCCGCTGACATCTTCTTTCCTGAGTGCTTCGCGCAAGAATGTGCCCAGAAACGAACCCTAAACCTTGAGTTTAGGGGACTATCCAATAAAAATTGAAGCCCTTCTAAAGCCGTCCTCCGGATTCTCCCGGCTCCAAGGCTCCGAGACCGCGGCGGAGGAAGCCTCCTCCGAGGTTGGAGGCGGCAGCCGTTTTGGGTATCCTGCATGCTACATATAATATATATATATATATATAATAATAATAACAATAATAATAATAATAGTAATAATAATAATAATTATTATTATTATATATTATATTTAATATAATAGAATATAATATTCCATATAATATAATATAAGAAAAATGTAACATAACATAATATAATATAATATAATAGGGGAAGAAGGAGCTCGCAAAACTTGACAGGAGCCTGACAGGACCAGCAGGAACGGTCAGGATTGCGGGGCTGGTCAGGGCTCTGAGTTCGACAGAGAAGCTGAGCAGGAACGAGCTGGACCCGGAGTTCCTTCAGAGCGTGTCGCGGCAGGACTGGGTTCAGCCGGACATCTTGTGCCTGATTCGGGTGGCCATGATGAGGTCCGCGTTTGAGCACAGTAGCCCCAGTCTCGAGACTACGCAGAAACAGCTTGAGCCACTCGAAAACCCTACACCAACCCGATTTTTGGAATCCGGTCGCCTTCAAAGCTCACAGCTCGAGGACGTTGTTCGGGCGGCACTGTCCTTTGGAATGCAGAGCTCAGAGGCCGGGTTTGGGAGCATGTTCAGTTGAGCTCGAGTCAGCCTCGGAAACCGAACAGTCACTAATACACTAATACGATCACATGATTAGAGTATGCCCTCCAGTGTTGCTGGTCCTCCAGCTTCAAAGCTTTGCCTCGCTCGCCCCTCGTGTTCTGCGCAACGTAATAACGGGAAAGAGACAGCGATTCGTTTGCGAGCGGCTTTGCAGGATGACCTCCACAGATTCACAGAACAGGCTACGAGTGTGGGCCCAAGGACAGCCATCCCTTTGTCCTTTTGGGTCAGTTTGGTGGCTCGAGGTACTGGGATGCTTGCCGTTATGGACCTGGACCGTCAGGCCGGACCCCAAGGACGGTGCCTCCCAGACCCGCGAAATGCAGGGCCGCTTCGAGCATTTTCAAAAAGGGTCCATTGGCCTTTAGAGGAAAAGGCGAAGCATCGTCTCGCTTTTTTGGGATATCTTGTTCAAGCTGCAACACGAAGCCTGTCTTAAAGCCTCACGCCCGGAAGACCGCAATCCTCGCCACGCGTTTCAAGCGCTGGGCGGCGACCCACGGCCCCTTGAGGCAGACACTGGTATAGTAGCTGGGGATATGCGGGAAACTGAAGTTCCGTGGCATTTGCAGAGCCAGTCGAGCTGAAGTCGCATCGCACCATGCCGCCGCAGGGACGTGGGTCTGAGTACTTTCACCACTTAGTCAAGTCTCTCCGAGGGTAGAGATCTCTCTTGTCTCACTGCGCATTGCCCCGGGGAGGCAACTCTGCTTCGGCGCAGACAACGTCGTAGCCCAGTTGGGGAAGGCCTTTGATGAACTTCAGATCCTGTTCATCCCTGCTGGAAGCGACAGTGCCGACAAGGATGCTGACAGCAAGCATGTATAGGTTGGAAAGGCATCAAGGCCAGTAAGCAGTCAGCAACAAACACCTGAAGGCGTAACTTTTCAGACCGTGTATGACAAGGTGGTTCTGCAGGCTGACTTCGTAGCCGTGTGCCGAAGGCCAGGATGCAGTGTGAGCATGGCACTGCTGAAGCAACAGATCGCATGATGTAGAAGATGTTGTATCCAAGTATATATTTATGATGACATGGCCAATGTATCATGCATTCCTGCAACCTGTCATGAATTCCTCCAACCATAGAATTCTGTCAATTCTAGCCTCACCACTGCGTTCAACTCAGTTTTAGCGCGATGCAATATTCGTGTGGACTACGACTCAGCCGCTCCGCTACGGGGGAAAACATGCAACGAGGACCGGCTTCGATGCTTCAGACGAGGACTTCACCGAGCTCTACGGCACTTTGGCCGGACAAGACCGAAAGACTATCAGAAAAGACATCGTGCGTCTTGGAGGCTGATGGCTCGGACGTCTTCTGGGCTTGTACAGCGTGCCACAGTGTGTCGATGACCTGCTTGTACTATGACTGCGAGTGCGAGGACCCCACCGAGCCTCTCAGGGAATTATTCCGTTGAAGCCATCAGGATCATTGACAACCGCACGAAAGGCCACAAACAGAACCTACAAATCAAAGTAGAGATTTGTGTTGTAGGTATGCTTCTCTCCTCATATTGGGAGTTAGCAGTGTGCAGTCTCCTCCCCTTGTCGAGCGGACCTTGACTATGTCATTTTCGTTCTGCCGCGCACTGCCCCCGAAGGCTTTAGCCCTCTGCACTAAACAGCTCGTGTGCTTTCAATAAAACGTACATGTGGGCCCTTACACCTTACAGTAGAGGCTGAGGTGAAAGTAGACAGGAGCGGCAAACAACTCGACCGCCCAGGCCTGTGTGATCCTTCCGAATCAGGCATCCGCCCAATAGATCTCCTGCTCCTTGACTTGTTTTGGAAGGCTCTTCATGATTTGGAGTATCGACTTTCCGGCTACTTTCTGGGCAGACGCTTCATGGGTTCGAGGAGAACTGCCTGGAGGTTTGTGCTTTTGTTTTGGTTGCTCGTATGCACAGGGTTTGCATTATGATGAGTTTCTAGTCTACTGGCATTTTTTCTAGACTTTCTCCTTGTACCCCCCCCAAAGCCTATCGAATCATTAAGTGCCAGGCTGCTAAGACCGGAGCTCTGCCTTTGAGGTTCCTGGAGCCTGATCCACAGGTCAAGGAGCAGGAGGAGAGGTTGCGAATCGGCTGGGGCTTGGTGGCTTTGTTGTTCACGGGCCTAGCTTATGGATGCTCGTCTGTAGGCATTTGTAGGCGATAGGGCGTAGGAATTAGTTAATATCTTAAGAGACTCAGCCAGCAATCGAGACCATCTGCTCTAAACTTGGGATCCCTTTCAGACGCCTGTGTTACCAGTAGTTCCCCAAAAGAATACCAAAGATCTGCATGAAGCAGGACTACCATGAAAGGAAACATGAGGACAGGATGAGCCCGGGCATCTTGCCTTGGCACGAAGGAAAAATCATCTAAAGCGCGAATTCCCTGCGAATGCCCGACCAGGAGCAGCGGCTCAGAATTCTGCGTATGGGCCAGCGGGACCGGCCCGGCCACATGAGGGCGCAGGGGTCGTACTTGTCGCTCAAGAATCTCGACCAAGAGAAGAGACCATTCGACGACGCAGGGGGTCGCGATGTGAGGGCCAACGCGTAGTGACGTAGTGACGGCGTAGTGAGCGAGTCAGGAGCAGAAGCAGCACTTGATGGCAGAGGTCTTCCAGGAGGACTGCTCCCAAGCCACAGTACAATAATGCGAGCAGAATCAATCTGTTTCTATTTGCGTTTTGTTTGGGGCAATTTCTGACATCCAGCAGTTTAGGATGTCAGACCATACTTATGCGATTTCAAGATGCTGCGCACGACGTTTCATCATCAGGAGAAAGCACGGCAAGTATCGGCAAAGCATCGGCTCGCTCCGAGGCGGGAGCGCTGTCTCATCTAGAGTTGCCTCCTTTGTCGTTGTCTTGAGCTCGTTCTTCTCACTGGGATTGGGTTCTAGGTTTTAGAGATTCAGGGCATGTTAAGGGTGTCGGGATTCTCGCTCTCGCGTTCTTCTTCTCCCTCTCTGCCCTCTCTCCGCGTCCGACAAGACCAATCTGTTCAGGTGCCATGATCCGAACAAAAAGACAAATAGCAGCAAAGAAGCAGATGTCCTCCCTGCTACAAGCGCTAATTTCCTGTGATCTCTCTGTCTCACGCACCCACAAGCACCAGCACAGAGCGAGCTCCCAAGGAGCTTCGGGCGTACATGATCAGCAGAGACGGCCCCTGTGGGCAAGAGAAGTCCTGGCGTGGCTCATGACCCCTACTAGATCTCTCGACCCTCAGGTTCTGGGACCCGGAAGATTCGGGCCCCGGAGTCTTTAGTCACCTTAAGTGACTCTATTGTGACTATAGTGCATTCAGAGCACTCATAAAGAACAGAAAGGCTTGACGATACCCGGCTCCCGCTTGCACTCCAAGATCCAAACCTTGTCCAGACTTCGAAGGCCCTGGCAGGCCATTGACTTCGAGCATCTTCCAAAGGCGAGCTGGGTGTCCGAAACTCCGCTGATCTCTCCAGGTCCTGTGAAGTTAGGACTCTAAAGCAGAATGGGCTTCCTAAGGGATACATTTATTCAGTTCGTCCGCGTCGTTTGGTTCATGGGCACCGTGGCAGCATTCCCGTGCAACAGGGAAAGACATCTGCATCTAATTCGGATTTCGGATTTGGTATGTCGGCCACCAGAAAGCCAGAACCCAGTTGGTAAAGCCGGGGCAGTAGAAGGGACAGCAGCCGGCAGAAGCAACATAGTTGCACGGATCTTCTTCGGTTGCGCATGAAATCTTGTCTGCGGACCCTCCCACTGTCGACGCGAGACCTCCTGGCATGTCCGCTCTTTCGTCTGGCAAGCCCAGCAAAAACCGGAAAAAGCCTTATCTCATCGGTTCTGCAGAGATACGAACTCCCGGAAACTTGCATTGCATCATTCTGTTCCTTCCCCTAGATAGGTCTAGGTCTAAGTCTAAGTGCGAGCAAAGCTTGGATCAACTTCCCGCAATCCGAAGTCTGGAAGCAGCTCATGTTGCCGTGCAGATTGTCTGTGAGCGACAACACGATTGGCAGATGGCAGCAGAGAAGCGTGCAGAGGAGGTGCGCCGCGTCTGTGGTAAGAAAAGAACATGCCGGGATTGTGCTGCGGAATTGAACAGCATGGAGCTTCGTTTCCGAAAGGCCAAATCCGCCCTGAGAGACTGAGCCTAAGCCTTCGAAGTTGTCTTGCACGCCGTGCAGCAAAGAGGAGACTTCATATCATAGGACAAGCTGATGTCAGCTTGTTTTTGCCTGCTTACCAGGCGAGGACGGAGTTCACACTGTACCTGCGAAAAGCGTACGGCAACGAGGTCCGAATGTCAATCTACGGATCGTGGCTTTGCGGTTGAGTCAGGTGTTCTCAAGGCTGAAGTGTTGCACATGATTCGCAACACGAAATTATGTCCGCACCGCACCTGAGTACTGGATCACGATTTCCCGCTAGGAATGAATGGCAGGTTCGAGCGTGGCGCCGCGCACTGGACCCCAATGCCACATATCGCCGGGACACAGAGAGGGCTGAGGGCTTTCGTATCAAGACATATGTTTAAGTCCGGGTCCTCTCTGGGCGGCTCCATCTGCAGCCGTCGTGCAAGCGCATCATGAGCCACTGTTGTCAGGATAGCGCACCCTGCACCGTTTTCGGGCATCGACGTCTTGCGGGTTGGTTGCGGGTGCAGATGGCGGTTCCGATTCTAGTGCATTGGAGGATAGATGCTTGCAGCTGCATTCCCTGACTCTCTGCGCTTCACAGGATCTTTCCGTCTGAGATCTGCAGGCTTCCGCCATTATCGGAGTTTGTGGCCCTTGAAAAGGCCCTTGGATGGTCGTCGGAAAGGCTGCACAGGGCAAGCCAGACTTGTAACTCCCAGAGTGCTAGAGTCTGAAGATGAACCTGCTTTGACCCAGGGGCCACTCTGTGATTTAGGATCAGCACTGAACGAGATGGGTTCGGCATTCTAAACATACTTGCGATTTGCTACCCAGACCTCAGAAATCCGAGGAGCCGAAGAACCCAACGCCCTGAGGCCCAACAAAAACTGAAACTGCAAACCGTCAGGATGATAAAAGGGCCCTTTTTTGCAATGGGTTGAGGGTTTAGGGTTTAGGGCCCAGGGGCATCCCTCCATCAGTGTCTGGCAGCCCCCAGGCCTGACTCTGAGGGGCCTGAGGAAGTTCTTCCATGCGGAGGTCAACGTCCGCCTGGCATCCCAGAAAGGGGGCTAAGAGTTTGGGGAGGGAGGTTTCGGGGGCTAGGACTTTAGGGCACAGGCATTCATGCTTTTGTAGAGTGGCTCCGGAAGATAGGGGGGGAGGAATTTGCAAGTTCCATGAGGCTCCCCTTGCGGGGTTTCGGCTTGATTCGAGCTGCAAACAAGTACCTTTGTTGCTCGCTGTAGGTACTGGGCCCACTCGAGCACCTCAGGCCTGCCACACGAAGCCCGACACCGAAGGCTCTTGGTAGTGGCTTCTGGTTCTCCCCGGGCAAACGAGAGGTCTGCGGTACATCAGTGGCTTCATTTCACGCCTTTAGATAAGTAATTTGAGGCACTGCAGGGCCAGGCTAGACCCAGACCGAGCAGCAGGTTCCAAACAGTACTTGCCCGCCCTTTCGTTGCTGCTTTCTCTTCATGGTACAGAGTTCCATCAGCGTAGTTACCACTCGCCTGGCGACGGTGTGCTGTTGCTGCCGACTTCGGCAAGGATCTCCAGTATGACACTTCGACATGATGCAGCGACGGTGGTCCCAACGTGGGCATTTCAAGGAGTAGCCTAGCTCCTTTAATACGTAGTGCATTCCGACGGAGCCCTCCAGATCACTGCGTTGCCAAGGCGTAGACCAAGGAGCCTTGTGGAAGGCGCTCGACCAGGACCATGGCCTGTCGGGTTGTTGCATTCAGGCCTTTGCACTACGGAATCTGGGCTCTTCCGATACTGATAGTGCCGGTCTGACCCTTGGGGACAGAGAAGCCAAAAATGCGAGAGATCGCACCTTTGACACTCGAAATACTGTCCTCCCGCTACGTGCCCAGGCATTCTAATTACAATCAGACGCTGCTTCGGTTAAGTTAAGCTTGCTCTTCAACACATGCGGTCCTTGCTGACCAAACACTGACGAGATGTAGTAGAGCCCCGGTGCAAGAAGTCCGACTCGGTAGCCTACGCAGCCTACGGCATGTGGTGTCGATAGATGCTCTGGAAGCAAGGCCTGACGTCTGTAGGAGAAGGCAGGAACTCGATTGCCGTGACAGCTCACAACATTAGCGATCGTAGTCATGAGCATAAGACAATAAGACGTATTACTTTTGCTAATAATAGTAGTAGTGGTTGAACTTGACAATCGTAACAGTGACAGGAATAGTATGGGAATAGTGATTACATACCATAATGTAGAATACTCATCCTTGCAACCCGGAGTCGCCCTCTCCAAAGCATCCGTGCACTGAGTCAGAGCCCCCAACAGAGCGGTTCCTCCCTTCCCCCCCCCCTCTCGCCGCAACAGATCCTCCCGTCTCACAGTTGTTTCTTTTGCCCATGCTCCGTCCGGCTGCTACAACCCGCACATGCAGCAGAATGAGACAATGCCACTGCGGTCTCAGTCCTAAGTTGTGGACGGGCTCGCATGCTCACGATCGCCACAGGACGGGGTCGGCCATGTCGGCATTGAAGACGTTGCCCCGCGCCATAGCCACGTCCGGAACCCAGAAATCCAGCTGTTAAGCTGAGCTGACTTGCTTGGTATTATCGTCATCACTCGTAGCATAATATTCATCTGGGGTGGTGGTGCTTCTCGAGACTGTCAGGGTGAAAGAGGTGCTGACATCCTGCTGATGGTGATGGTGGGTGAGGGTGGAGATGACTAAACCGACGGTAATGTACATGATGATAATGATGACGGTCCTGATTGGCGGCGAAGAAGAAGATTGGAATGATGATGGTAGTAATGATGACGACGATGATGGTGACGAGGCTGGCGGTGATCACGACGACGACGCTGGTGATGATGAGGAGGAGGAGGTGATGGCAGTGAAATCAAGAGGAAAAAAGAGGGTGCTGCTGCTGATGATGATGTGGTGATGGTGATGAGGATGATGATAATGATCATGCTGCTGGTGACGTTGAAGATGACGACATCTTCGATAAAGATGAAGATGACAGCTACGATGAAGATGAAGACGACCATAATGTTGGTGATGATGCCAACACTGCTGTGATGATTGGCTTCTGCTAGACCATGCTCCGTTTGCCGCGACTTCTGGCCGCAAGCGCATTTCCACTAGGACTTTGTTTGGACAGTGTGGTCAGCCTTCCGCGACCAGAACCCCGCGCCATGAGCTCTGTCCCTTCTTGCGTTGGTGGCTTCTTGGATTCGGCCCCTTGGTTCTGAAGTCCGGCCGAAGCTTTGCAAGCAGAACTCAGGCAAAGCAAAGTTGCAGAAGCATCGGGGTTAGTAACAGAAGGGGTGTAGTAACGGCGTAGTAACTTGCGTCAAGCCTGCCCTTGTTTGTCAGAGTACAAGGCACTGTGGTTCGTCGTCGTTAGTGGGGATGTCCAAGAGTGGTTTCAGAGCTCCTCAAACTGGATCTCAGGCGTGTGATGGCATGAGCTTGTCGCGCTGCGGGCTTTTGCCCCCTCCGGGGCTGGAGGCCGGGGAGGGAAATCTCAAGCCCATGGCGAAGGGTCTCAATCTCGCCCATCACCCTCATGAGGAAAGAACCCTGCCTGCCTCGACCCAGGACGGCGACATTGGCTCGACATACCAAAGACCCCAAGAGTGGCTCCTGGGATGTCGCGTCCCAGCACCTGGCCTGGAGGCCATCATCGATTTTCTGTGTGGTCTGAGTAAGTCTTAGTAGTAGGTTTTGCATAATAACAGCTCCGAGCCAGAAGAAGTCGACCAAGGACGCCTGCAGTGTGACGCCGGTGCTTTGCGGAAGCAGAGGCAGCATCGGTCATCCTGAACTGTGTTCCCGCCCTTGCACATACATGTTCAAAGGTGCAGGGTGCCCTTCCGGAATGACTTGTCACTACTGCCACCTGCCTCATTCTTCGGGGCGCATCAAGCTGGATAAAATCCGTCGGGGCACGCTCAGCCAGATGAACGACCAGCAGCGTCTGTTCATCTTCCTGCCGCTGGTTCGACAGAGGGCTTCAGACACTGGCCTTCTTCCCAGCGTCGCGAAGATTGTGGAATTGCTCGAGGCCGAGGTGGTGGATCCGCAGGTGACGCCCAGCGTTTCAAGCCCGATGCGTAGGCTCGAGAAGTTCGCGGCACACATGCCGTTGATCCAACTCATTGGCTGCTGCATGCACGAGATTCCCGACAGCGTGCAGGTTGCTTTGACTCAGGTGAGATCCCAACTAGCCCCTCCTCAAGTTGTGGCCGGCCATCGAGGGCCGTCCGTGCTGCTATGAGGTCAAAGCCTCTGAAGGCAATGACAGCGACCAGCCCGGAACAGCAAATGCTGTGCCTCAGCTGCACCCATTGAAGGGGCCCGTACTTTATGCATTTTTCTGTGCGCAATGCTGTAGAAGCCGATAGGACACTTTGTCCAGACTCCATACGGCTTGTGAGACTGAAGCCACTTGTTGCCCTTCATGTGTCTAGTGGCTACATGTAGTACTTCAACTCGGGAATAAGCTGTCAGCTGTGGAGTCCCACAAGCCGGCAACCGTCTACCGGCCCGTGCCATGTAGGTACGAAAGGTCATGTTTCACCTTCTGCAATGTGTGTGCGTTCAAATCGCACCATTCTGTCGGATGCTTCTGCGGTCCTCCGCTCGTCGGGATGGGCTGCATCCGAATCCATATGTTCGCCGCGGCTTGGGCACCTCGCTAGTGGACTGCCTCATGCATGATTCAGCGATGCGCTTGCTTCGTCACTACTACATTACAATACCACTTACTTCATGACCTAAGAGGCAAGTCTCAGCTTGTGTCCTTTTTGCTGTTGCTTGTGGTACCTTGTGAACGTTGGGTATGTCGGTCTATCCCACTTCTTTAGGTTGGGGTGCCAGCGACTACATGCTGCAGGGCAACAGGGTTTCAGAGACTGCACTGGCATTGCTTGGCTACATCTTGCAGGAGCAAAACTTATTCACGAACATCAGGTGGTCAAGTGTATAAGCTCGTGGCCTCCAGGGCGAGAACGGCCAAGCATCGCCTGAAACGTGCTTCGGAGGGTAAAAGTCGTCTTGGATCGTAATGCAGCGCACGGTCACTTGCATCATTCGCCCGGATGCATCTCGTCCGACGGTACTGGCTTCTGTGCATGGGCCCATTTTTCGACACAGCTTGGGCGCATCGCTGCTGGACTGCCTCACGCACTTGGTTTCGTGACTACTGCATGGCTTGGAACGGAGGCAGGCAAGTCTCAGCATGTGCGCTCAGCACATCTTGTTAGCGGTTTGCACTCTGTGGTCTCTTGTACATGCTGGCTGACGATAGCCTAAGGCCGAGACCGCTTGTTGCAAGCACGGAGGCAGTCACCACAATATCAGAGAATGTTTGGCGACATAGCTTGGCAAACTTATTTATGGCAGACTTCTCGCTGAAACTGCGGACTTTAATTGAAAGTCAGGGAAGCTAGTGTGCTCGGCTCAGCAGTTGAGAGCAGCCAAACATTGCCTGAAGCGTGCCGGATGTGAAAGGTCAATAACCAGTTGACCTTGGTGTAGTGCGCAGTCACTGTTTCGTCATTCTGCCGGATGCTTCTGCTGCTATCCACTCGTCGTTTCTGATGTGGTCGTCGTCGGGATGCACCTGAATACATGTCACATGTTTCAACAGCGGCTTGGGCACATCGCTAGTGGATTGCATTGTGGCCTTGTGGGTGATGCACTTGTTTCGCGACTACTAGACCCATGACTTAGAACGCGGAGGCGAATCTCAGCGTGTGCCCCTGTTCGTCTCGCAGCTATCTCAATATACCCATTCGGAAGAAGTGCAGAAAATGAGCGCTTGCTGTCGGCGGTGACCTGGTGCATCGTTCCCGAGGAAAGAGCTGGCAGCAGTCCCCTACGCAAGAAATTTGAAGCCCTATGGAAGACCTATTAGGCTTCTTTGGCAAAATATACATCATACTTGGCAACCCTACATTGGCCCCAAAACCTTTCCTGGGTCCGTGTTCAATACCATTTTACATCCTTGTCATAAAAAAAAAACCTAATAAGGATGAAAAATGATCCTGTTTAAAATGGCCCCAACAGGGAACCAGCATTTCCAGTAATACCCTCAACTGCACAGCGTAGCAGCGTGTCCTCGGATCCGAGGTGCTTGCACATTTCCGCCAGTCAGGGGCTGATGTGTTTGGGTTTAAGTTGGGGTTTCGGGGTTCGAGGTTTAAGGTTTTTGGGTTTAGGGTTTAGGGTTGTTGGAAGGTGAACCTGTCATGTTCAGGAATGGGTTCGGTTCTGCTGGCCATGGTGCTCGAAATTTGTAGCTCTGCACACTCTAGCCGAGGTCCCTTTGAGGGTCATATGCAGTCGCCAGGGTATTTAAGGTCCTTAAGCCAGCACAGCAGGTCAATCGACCAGAGATAAAGAAGCCTTCCACAAAAGTCTCACCAGCACCCCTGAACGGCACCGTTCTAAACTTGGGTCGCCTTCAAATCGTGTGTTCATCGAGGCCCCTTTGATGTAAGGTGCCGTCGGCCTCGGCAGAGCCAGTTTTTCAGAACACTCAACGAATATCACTTCTGCAGCATTCGAAGCTCAGCTGAGTCTGTGGAATAACACCAAGCGTCATCGATATCAATGGTGCATGGCCAATGGTACTTTGTGCAGTCGCTTCTCATTGCACATAGTACTCAATAGCCACCGAAGCCTTCGCCGAAAAGGTTTCTCCGGGATCGGCTGGGCTCTTGCGCCTCAGCCTGGGATCACCCAGCCGCAGTGGTCCTCAGTTGTTTAGGGCCTCTAGGACTACGGGACTGGGGATTAAACTTCTTGCGTTTGTGCCGAATTTCTGCACTGGACATGTGCGGCTGGTCCCACCACAGGCAGTTGCAGCCTGCCTCAGCCCTCAGCGAGACGGGAGGAGGCCTCTTCCAGGGAATGTTACCAGTGGTGCTGTACTTCTTCGAGTGAGCAAGCCTGCCGTCATCGCCATGGTGCTAGCAACCACCATCGTTGGTTGCTGTCTTGCGTCTGCTGTATGACAGTTCCAGAAGCAGGCATCACAAGCTTGAGCCCAGGTGTAGAAGAATACTTTATGAATTTGCAAGCAAGGCTGTGGAAGTCAACGCGCAAGCTCCTCCTCGGGCCTTTCCTCAAGGCCACGGCCTCTTCTGAGCAAAGCCTGCACGAATGATAGGCCACAAAATTGTTGTACGGGTGGGGTTCAACTTTGCGCGGGGTGCAGTTAGACAATCGAAATTCAAGGAGCCACGGCACGAATGGCACGCTCGCCTGATGATCAAGGTCACTCGAGAAATTGGTTGGCCCCTCGTGGCAAATCCAGATGCCAGGCCAGTTTAGGGATTTTCGGTGCGGGCTATCATTGGAAACGCTTACTACTAATGCATGAATCTATGACCTATGAGGGATCTGCAAGAGTTCTGATAAAGGTTTTGTGTTCTTGTCCTGCCCTCTTCTTCCAGGAGCCTTCTCTTGGCCTCACTGGACTACTTCGGCTGCGCCTTTGTGCCTGGAGCTTACCCTAAACCCCTATAAACCCCTATAAACCCCTATAAATCCCTATAAATCCCTATAAACCCCCAAACCCTAAACCCCTAAAAAAACCCCTAAACCCCTAAACCCCTCAACCTAGGCTGGTCAGTGAGGGTCCCGCTTGACTCGAGCAACGAGTCGTCTCAGGTCAAGGAGTGACCTCGAGTGGTTGGACGGATGGCAGCCTCCGGAGTCGAGCCCTCAGCCAAAGAGGTGTAGTAGTAGTAGCAGTAGTAGTAGTAGTAGTAGTAGTAGTAGTAGTATAATATTATTACGGTAGCAAAAAAGTATTGACATTATTCTAGTAGTACTATAGCAACATACTACGATTCTAGCCAATGAGGAGCCTTTCAAGGCTCCGCCTTCTGGTGCTCTTGGGCCGAAGGATCGAAGCATGGCCTCCGACTGGCTTTGTTGAGGGCTCGGATGTCTGGCAAGAGCCGCTAAGTCGTTCGCATTCATACTGAGCCTGGCAGTTCTTGAGCCTGAGAGAACTAAGTTGTGCAGGGAGGTAGACGAGGCCGCTTGTGCCTCTGCTACCCAGGAAGGTTCAGGCTAGAAGTTTCTCTCGCGACGATGCCTGACAAGCATGAAACGCGTCCGTCCGTCATCTCATCAGCCTGGCCTTGCTTTCCTGTAAGGTGGATGAATGCCGAACCAGACGAGGAGGCCGATCCTTCTAAGGATTTTTGGATGTGTCATGCTCTGGTGGTTTGATCTATCTTCAATCCTATTGAGCTTCGACTGGGGCCGGCTCGCAGGCATGCCATATTTCGCATTCCAAATATGGTTCCTTAGGGTTGCTGACAATTAGAATGTGTCTGTAATGTCAAGGCACCTACATGAAGAGGGGGGATGGGGATGTACTTGTAGAGCTGCTGGAGCCACGCAACCGCAGCATTTGGAGATCATCATCGAGTCAAAGCTTCCCATGAAATTAAGAAGTCAGCGGAATGACTTCCCGGGCCAGGCTGTCGAGTGCCTGCGTGACCTCGTCCAGAAGAGGCTGAAACTGCCCCGAGTTCGGGTTTCGCGTCAGTTGAAGGTCCAGGTCTAGGGGATCTGGGGTTGCCCGCGGTGAAGTCCGGATTGGCTAAGCAAGAAGTCATCTCGTTGAAGTGAGCCTCGAATCAGTCTCGGAAGGTTTGGGCACCCATTGTCGGCTTGGCGGTCGCTCTTCGACAGGCGCGCAGCATGCAGACAGCCCTGGCGAATTCACATTCCCAAGCTTTTGACTAGGACGCAGGAAAAGCTGAGGGAATAGTAAGTTTCCAAAGATGCTTCCTCACATGGCCCGCAAGAAGCCTTGAGACGACCTAAGGGATGACTCAAACAGTGTCTCCTGGCTGGAGCTGCCTGGCTGCCTTTGAACAGAGTCATTTGCGTTGTAAGCTTTGGGGGGGGATTCCGAGGTTACTGTTTTGTTTAATATGTTGTTGCTATGAAGTAGCAGCATCGTCATGGCTATTCCTGCGAAGGCAGGCCTGCAAGTCTTGCATGCTTGGCGACATGGCCGCTTTAGCCTCTCCGTGCAAAGGGCCCCACTGATTGGGCGAGAGATCAAAACCACCTTGCAGTAAGCGAGCCGATGCAGTGTATGAGTGTGCCTCTCCGCAGCATTTGCCTGGCAGCAGCGCGTGATCAAACACAGCTGGATGCTGAGGTTCCGAGAAGCTTGCGAGAAGCTTCGATTTCCAGGTTCGCTCTGCGGGACGTATGGTGGAACCAACAGTCCGTCATCAGTCTCGAGATTAGACCTTTTTTGCCTTAGTCAGGATGCAGCTCTGTGCATCCAAAATGAGTCAAACGATGTTTTACGTCTGCAATGATGCTGGCAGCCAGATCAGAGCCGCAAAGCATGACAGCAGCGCCACCTTCTTGTGGCAGGTCCTGTAGATTAAAGAGTGCGGGCGGACCTCATTCAGGGATTGGGGATGCAACGACACTGACTTCAATCAGCAACGGTAATGACAGTTCAGGCAGCATCGGTGGAGCCTGGCGCCGCGAGCTCGGTATGCCTGTTGCTGTGGTGATGTTCTTTCCGGTACATACCAAGCATGCGCGGTATGATGAGATTTGAAGGTTTCTTCGGATTCGGGAGAGGAATGACGGCCAAGTCCCAGCTCAGTCTGCTCAGGGGCGTTGGACACCGACCTCAGTGGCCACATCTCGCTGCAGGAGCGTTGAACTGAATGCATTGGGGTTCCCTTAAAGGGTTATATAATAAGGGCTTCTGTCTAGGGGCCTTAATAATTTTTAATTAGAAGAGGGATCACAGCCATGCTCCAGCCATGTCGCAGTTTTGTGTCTACGTGGCACAAGCATCAAGTGCAAGGATTCAAGTCTGCCAGGCTAGCACTGGCCGTGAAGCAGTCTAGAAACAGACAACGAGGTTTGGTACACCCGTCTCCAGCCGGAGTCTCCCGGATAAAGATCACACCGCTCTTTCGTCGGAGGAGTTTGATGCAGACTCGGCACGGATTCTCATGTCCTTCAAGGCAGAAGAAGTTTTATCCTTGGACAGGAAGTTATAGAAGTTAGGGGAGTGAGTCAGGCTGTAACATGCAAACCTCTTGCGACCTCGACCTGCTATTTCACGCACATTTCTCCGCAGAGAAGATGCTGAAGAAATTCGGATCGCGTTTGGACTGTTGCATGAGGAAGCAGGAGGAACGAACTGCACGATATAAACGATCGCCAAGACTACGGCACTACGACACTTCATGGTGGCAGTGTAGAGCGCGAATTCTGGCAATGTCCCCTTCATCCTTGGCTGTAACTGCTGCAGCCCAAAACAAGTCCTGAAGAGGCCTGGTGCATGAAGCACTTCGGCTCCATAAGCCTGATGTTCAGGCCGACATGTTTTCTGTCCACGATGGTGTTGACATTCGACTCAGAGCTCTGCCAACACGCGGAGATGTAGAGTTCAGGTGCAGGGTCCCAGCAGAGAACGCAGGTTTCCTTGCGAAATGCGTAACTGCGGAAGCGCGTTGGAAGCATCGGTCAGGACGAGTATCTCAGTACTCGACTCTCCAGCTTTCTTTCTCCTGATGATCCGTGTCTGTCCCCTCAGCTACCATTGCTTTGTTGGGATGGGCCAGGCCCAAGCAAGACCTACCTAAAGGCTCAACCTATGTTTCAGCCATTCTTGCACCCACATGTGCCCAGAAGCATTACAAACACAGATAGATAAATACGCAGCTATACATCCACGTTTGCCTGCCCACATGTGCATAGATGTGTGCACGCATGGGAGCAAGTAAACAAGTACAAACAAGTTTAGATATCTCAGTTACAGGTAGTACGTTAACCAAGGAAATATCGCATGCGTGGGTACATGTTCTACACATTCCGGACAGTATCACAATAGCTACATGTAGAAACCCGACGAATACGAAAAGGCTGTGGGCTATAGCTTATGGCCTGTGTATGCAGTTGTCACTGCAGTCTCTACACCGATTTTTTTTGCGTACCGACACGACAATTAGGTTACAAAAGATTGTTTGTATTGCTGTTGTCGTGGCAGGGCTCTCGACCGCGATGGCTCTGGCAGCTTGCAATATTTGGAGCTGAAGCGTGCCTGCAAGAGGCCAGGCGCAACAGTAACCAGGGAGCTGGAAGGGAATGAGATTTCCTGCTTCCTTGGTGAGACTTAGTTGGAAATCTGGTAGACTCATAGATGTCGCAAGAACGGTATCTCTTGGGACTGAGTCAACTCAACCTCGCCGGGAAGGTTTAGATGGACGGGAGATGTGTATCTTCTCTTCAACTGCTTGGACGTGGACGGGCCCAGCCCTGAGAAATCATGGAAGGGGGTTCGGACTTTCTATTCCCATTCAAGTCGTTGCTCATTTAGTTGTTCTTGCTGACACTAAGCTAATCGTACGTAGTGGTGGCGTAACAACAAGCATTGATACCTTCGCTGGCATGTGCTGTCTGTTTTTGTTTTTTCGTCTCTGTATATATATATATAATGGCGATCATTCACGAAATCCATCAAGTTTTCTTGCGTGTGCAGAAGAGGTTGAGGCCTTATTCCAAGCATGGATTTCTTGTTTCAATCAAGTCTTGTGGGTGTAGGGCATAATGGACCGCGCCGTCGGAGACAATGGACAGTGCCGAAACCCGAAAACAGATGCTTACCATTTCATGACTCGGGGCATACCCATTTCAGAGCTGACGAACTCTTCCGGGCATGTTCGACCCATCGTGGGTAAATTCCCTCCTCAGGGCACGATCCCACGGCAAGCGCAACATCTCACTGCAGGCCTGTGCTGAGACATCGCTTCAAGCATCAAGCTCTTGGTGTCTAGGGTGCTGTTCAAGCCTTTCTGTCCACGACAAGCTCTGATAGCCAGATGCATGGAAGCTTTCCCAGGTCGAAGGAGGCCTACCGTCCTTCCCATCCCGTTCCGCCACTGCTGGTAGCTTTGCAATCGTGTTGCCATCTCCCCCTCTGAATGTCAGCAACTTTTGTTGTACCACCAGCAGCACAACAGCTGCGCCCTGCAACAACCTCAAAGCGCCTCGCCTCAAGCCCTAGATCAATCCCTCAGGCCAGGTTTAGGGTTTAGGGCTTAGGGTTTAGGGTTTAGGGAAGACGCCGGTAGTGTTGAAACTTCTCAATGGAATTTGTCTAAAGGTTGATTCTTATGATCAGCCCTCATCCGGAGGAGCTTCACTTCTTGGATTCTTGGGAGATGACCGAGGCTCTCCTGGCATTCGTCTACATGGCGAGATGTTGGAAATACAATATAATATAGTCAAAAATATAGAATACAATATCATATCATATCATATCATATAAGAGATGAAGGGTTGCGGATTCTTCCGAGCTTGCGTGTCTTGTCGCTCCAACGCCCGAAGCCTACCTCTTCTCCTCCGGCAGCTTTGTGTGCATCCAGCTAGGTGAAGCTGAGGGTTCCTCAAGACTCCTTGTCGAGCTTTTTTGGGACGGCCAGGATTAATGTAGGGGCCTTAATAATTAGAATAGGGTTTTGGGGATATTGTACAAAAAGGGTAACAAGGAACCCCCAAAACCCTATTCCAATTATTAAGGCCCCTACATTAGGTTGAAACTGAGCTTCGGTCTTGGGGATGGCGACTGCTCGATTTGGAGATGAAGACTTCTTGGCTGCAGAGCCCGCTTCTACATTCCTGGAACAGGTCCTGGAAAGGGAACCCCAAATCAGAACCGGGCCTGTGGAAACACCAGAAAGGTCTCTATCACCAGTAAGTTAGAGCTCGACCCTGATTTCAGGACAACTATATAGAACGCCTCTAGGACTTGCTTAAGCGATAAAGACAGCCTTCTGAGACTCCAAAGCCTTCTGAGACTTCAAACATGAACGGATTTTTATAAACCCAGGGAGACTCCTCAGAGGAAATGCCAAGTCTGGATCTCCTTCCTTGCAGGAAATGAACGAGCTTCCCAAAACGGCCGATGCGGAAGCTGAGGCAGCTGAAGGACACGGAGGCCCCGTGCATGGAGGGGAAGGTATCTTGAAGCCAGAAATGAATTTTAAAGGTTTCCGCTAAGCCTCCGGAAGCGTGTGCGACAATCACTTGACTACACATATAATCTGTATAGCATGTTGAGCTTGGGGCTGCCAAAGCCCCAAGACCCTCCAAACCACTTTAAAAGCTGCCTGAACCACTAGATCCAAACTCGTCACCCCTAAGGCCCAAAACCTAACCCCCACAGCCTGAAACGCCGGCACCCCAAGCCCTGCAGCCCAAAGCCGTTAAAGCCTCGAAATCCTTCCTCTACTGAAGAGCACGGCCTTGATCGCGGAGTTCCCCCTTGAGGGTACGCCCCACCGAAACAACCCATAACCTGATAAAACTCGAATGTACTGCGAAGCTAAACTCCGGGATTCACTCCCAAAGCGGGGGGTTCCAAAATAGGAGTGTTTGCTATTCTTATACAAAGTGGCTTGAACAAATGGACGTTCACTAACCTACACCCCCAGAAACTGTAATGCTGCCCGAAAAACCCAACGAGTACCCACTTGCCGGCTTACTGATGCACGGCCGACGGACTAGATCATGGGACTCTTGTGTGCTGCAAACTGACGTGTGCAGACGTTCGTTGGCAGCCCGTGCACCTTTGCAACATAATGCATAACGTGTAGTTCTGGCCACTCAGAAATCGAGTGAGCTGTCGGGCATAGACCTGCTGAAGGGAACTATTGATGCTTCTGAAATACCTGTCACATTGCTGTCCAGCGACTCAATCCATTTCTAGAGAATCGTACGTAGCCAATCCCCGCCTGAATGGGACCCCGCAAGCCAACGTGATGAGGTGCTTGTCGGCTTCGAAACCATTGTCGAATGTCCTGTCCGTCTGCAGCATTTTCCGTATTACTTGGTTGTGATTTTCGAAGCTTGATGCTCCACGTCCCCCCTTCCCAAGCTGAAGTGCCACCATGTTGCCATGTAATTTCTGCCCTCCTCCGGGGTGAACGGTATGGAGCAAACCGAAAGCAAAGTGCGATAAACTTGAAGCCCTAATCCTCAAACCTCAACTTCAACTCGGCCAACCTGCGAGAAGAGAAGAGCTTGCTTGACAGCTAAACCTTGAATCTAAGATTTTACTATATATTCCCGCTCCCACTCAGTGCCTCCAAGTTGTCATGGAGCTCGCTCGTCCGTCTTTTTTCGCGCCCCATCGCACCGTGTTGACACAGCTCTGGAACCGATCTTTGCACATGCGATGCTTTCAGTATTGTACTATGCCTTGGTGCTGCAAGTAGTCATACATCACATGTGTCACCTGGTTTTTCTGCCGCTTGGCAGCTCCGCTCCCGCCGGTCCGTGTAGTAAGCTTGAGCCCTTGATCCTTTGGTCGCGGGGATGCTTTTCAAAGTTGATTTGCGCTTGTCAAGAGAATCTGCATCGATTGCTGGGTTGAACGAAGCTGCATGTGATGTGCTTGGATAAGGGAAGCCGATTTATCATATTTACTGTAAGCTCTGAACCCCAAACCCGACGCTGACAACGTTCATAGAAACCCGAAGAACCCCTTTGAAACCTATCCAACCCTTCTATAAACCGACGATGAAACCTCTAATCAAGGCGATTCGAAAACCGAACATAATAATCCATTATTATTGTTGTATAATGTTATTATTATTGTTAGTGTGATTGGTACCAGAACTACAATTTCAAAACATAAGTACAAGTTGTAATAACAAGAATGAAAATTAACACTTTTCTGAGACTTAATCCCCTGTTCCTCCAGGGCCTCGTTCCCCGCCGCTGCGCCTGCCCGAGTTGGCGAAGTCGCCTTCATCGTCGCTGGGCTTCCACTTTGGGCTAGGGTTTAGAATTCGGGGTTTATGATTAGGGTTTGGGGTTTACAATAGGGTTTAGGGTTTATGATTGGGGTTTAGGGTTTATGATTGGGGTTTAGGGTTTACAATAGGGTTTAGGGTTTAGGGTTTAGGGCTAGGGGTTCGTTTTTGAGAGTCAGGGGTTGGGTTGGGGGTTGGAGGGACTCTTATGAGTTTGGGGGGTAGGGCTTAAGAAGCTTGCTCTCGGTTTGAACCCCAAAAGAACCTGGAAGGTTTGTTTGTAGTATTTGTGTATTCGTGTTGGGTGTGTGGGTTGTGCCACGTTCACGAAGTGTGGTTGGCGAAGTTCGACGAACTCTGCAACTCTGCAAACTCGAGGGGCAGACTTTTCCCACGGGAGTGGCAACGCCCGGCTCAGAGACGCGAAGCGCTCGAGTGCTGTAGCAATCTTTGAAGCTAGACAAATACAGGTAGAACCAATTGCAGGATGCTCATCTCGAAAAGACATCGAAAGGCATTCCTGACGCCAAAAAATTCCCAAAAGAAGTCTTTGTGACACCCTCCTTGTCTGAGGCGCCAAAGGGGTCCCTAAGCCGTGAAAAACAGACATGGGCGTTTGACAGCAGGCCGGCTCGATTGCCGAGCCTCCCTCCAGTGACGACGGCTGCCCCGGCGTGGCTCAGCAAGTGCGGGTTTAGGGCGTTGGGGCTCAGGGTTTTTGAATAGCACTTTAGGGTCAGGGTTTAGGAGTTGTTGGTTTCAGGTCTCGGGGTTTAAGGTTTAGTGAGGCTTCCACAAGGATTTCTATGGGGGCTTTCAGAGCAGTACCGGGGTTGTGTGCGGAATGTAATTATTAAGGGGTTGCTTAGAGTTCGTTTGGTTCTTATGTTAGGGATGTTGCCATATTACCATTTGGGGTCCAGGCCACTCTCACGTAGAGGCATCAAGTGACGGCTGCTTCGAAGAATGGCATAGTGCACTTGCGAGGCGATGGCGTGAAACCTCGACGAAAATTGAGACTTCAGAGTTGTCGTCTTCCTGGTTCAAGCCTTCATAAGAACTCGAAGTAGTCTGCGCAAGCATGAAGCTCTACCAACAACTCTTGGTTCACCAACCCTGAAGAACGTCTTTTCATGGATATCACATGCCACGGCTTCGAATCTTCAACGGCTCAGCGTGACAACTTCAAGAGCTAACAAGTGGTCCAATTGCAGAAGGCTGTCAGTACAGGGGTACAGGAGTGGGCGGCACAAAACCGCACAGGCCATAGTCCTGTGGGTTTCCTTAACACCACTACCAAGGAGGGACGATTCCCTGGAGAGGAGTTGGATGAATCACCTGTATCTCGGCCTGCCTAGTTCCTTGCCAGGGTTCGAGGTCTGCGCCACATTTCATGAGGCTAAGACACTGAAGGGGTGGGTCACTTGCGGGGTAGGTCTCCATGATGGATGCCTTGGGGGTTCCCTAGCAAAAACCTGAAGCCTGGTTTTCTGGAAATGGTCAGAGTTTCAATGTAGCCACCACCACCATCACTAGCAGAGAGACGCATTTCGTGGTCAGGGCAAGCAGAAAAGTAAAGATCAGCGACGAGTATTATTGTTTTGATACTATGACTATGAGTATTGCGCTTCTCTTACTCCCATGAATAGGATTTCTGCAAAGCGTGTCTCGCCCAAAGCATCCCGAAAGCCTCACGCTGAACATCTACAGGAAGGCGGTGAGGGCCGCTGAGGCCAGCGTGTGCAGGACTCGGTCACTGTCAAGACGGGGTTGGGCATTGAGAGGGTTTGGGCCGTTCGAGGGAGGTTCCTTGAAAGGTCAGTAGCTGTTGCTTGAAGAGGGCTGCAATTCAAAGGTTGGAATCGGGTTCTTGCATGCAGAGTTTTTGGACATGCCGGGTCTGAAAATCTTAGAAAAATAGCCTGCTGGGATTGATGTCCTGATCAAACAGTATAGACACGTGGTGTCTGCGCCTCAACCCCACGCACTTTGGGCAGACGGCAGACCTAGAACAACATCGAGGAGTATCCTAGCCGACTGCCGAGGCCAAAAAAGAAGCCCCCGAGCAAGTTTCTGCAGCGCTTCCTGCAAGAGAGTCTCGGCGCAATGGAGACGACCCCAACCTGCGCGAAGCCGTCATGCCTGTCAGTTCGTGGTCTCGGAAACAAGTGGTTCATGAGTGGAGATGAGGTACAATGATTTTGCGAACTCACCTATTTCCGCAATTAGCTGCTGAGGCTACAGCCGGCTTGGCTTAGTTACTAGTCGCATTTGGGGCGGCCTCAAAGAATGGACTGCATGTTCTGCAGCACGGCGCAGAACTGTCTCTGTGTTTATGAGAGTTATACAGTAGCTTCTCGGCAGGGTTTCGGAATGTAGTGATTTTCTTTGCTCTCACTCTGTACCTTCTCTCAACTCTCCCTCTCTCGCTCTCTGTCGCTCGTTCTCTCTCTCTCTCTCTTCCTCTCTTTTTTTCTCGCTCTCTGTCTTTTTCTCGTCCGCGACCGTGATTCGGGCGTGCTTGCTCTGCTAAGCCGCATCAGAAATTCCGCTTTGCAAAACCGTCCATATGCTGTGCATCGGTAGCCCCTCAGCCCTTGTTGAACGATTTCCTTGCACTGCTCCAGCACCGAAACGGGAACGTGCGCACCATTCGCGCTCAAGGCCCCCTTCGATGCTGCGACAATGCAGCTCTCATTTAACTGTATTACGATGCTGCGCTGCACTATCCGACTGGATTATGTAAACTTCGTTTATTGCTTCAGCACAGATGATCTGCTCCCACCGCATGGGTAGCCTTGCAATAAATAGTGTACCGACGTTTTGAAGCTTCAGCTTGGCTTGCTGATACACTAGTTGAAGGGTTCTAGCTCGTGCATCCCATGAATTGAACGGAGCCGAACTCAGCCAAGTTTGCACTGGACGTGAGGGGTTGTAGCCAGCGCCGAGGTATGGGGCCGAAGGCTTGCTGAAGTGAGCGGAGTGGGCGGTGGCGTCGTCTTAACATGCCCAGGCGATAAAGTGTTTATTGCTTTGAGGCTTAGACTGTTGACACAAGTATGCCTAAGGCATTCAAGCCCGGCAAATCTTTGTCAAGCTTTTTTGACAGGTTTTTCCATCAAAGAGCACGGTGAAATGAACCATAGCTGTCATAGCTATTTCTGCTATTCTTCAGATTGATCAGCATGGGCCATTTTCATCAACGTCAACAGGAACATCAGCATCATAATAATAATCATCACCATGGGCCGCCGCAGAATTTCGGTCAGGTGGAACGTTGTCACTTCAGGTCTCAAGTAATGTCGATCAGTGACGAGCTTCTGTGACTATGTCTGCAGGATTGATGGAAGATGATTAGTCCGGAACTCCTGCGTCTTGAAAACCCAGAAATCCTCAGGACTGGTGACCATATGGCATAAACAAATTTTCGGCAACAGTAAGCATGACGGGCAATCCTGAACAAGTCCCATATCAAGCTATCAAGGGAAAGACTTCAAGATCTATGCAGAAGCTGCTTTTTCACGCTTGCACACTCCTGGGCCACTACGACCACCACGTCCATCAATACCATTACCACGACAAACAAAATCAAATGCTGCTGCTGCTGCTGCTGCTCCTCCTACTACTACTACTACTACTACTGATAATACCACTACCCCCCACCCACACCCATTGCTGCTACTGCTGGTGCTACTGCCACTGCCACTGCCACTGCCACTGCCACTGCCACTGCCACTGCCACTGCCACTGCCACTGCTGCTACTGCTGCTGCTGCTGCCGCTACTGCTATTGCTGCTATTGCCATTGCTACGACTGATACTGCTTTCCTGCTGGCACTCGGAACCGTAAGACGGGCGTGGAAAATCAGAAAAAAACAACGCAGAAGTGCTAGTACAGCGGAGTCAGTTCCATCAATAGGCTCACGTGCACTTGGTGCACGGGCGCGTCCGGCGACTGCCCAGAATTCACTTGCGGATCTCATCGCCATGTACTTACATCGGAGGCTGCGAAGCAGCGTGCAAGCGCGACCACGTTGCAACATGATGCACGTGGCCTTTTCAATGGCCAGGTCAGATGGCTGATAGAGTCGAGATTGTCTGTCCAAAATTGAAGCCCCTGCCAAGAGCTCCGCACCCACAGCCGTGAAGATCCATAGAACGAAGCATAGCTGCAGCAGCAGGCTGCTTTTCAATTCAATAGAATAGAAAGAACCCTAGCAACTTGAACCAGCACAGGAAGACAGGCAACTCGGCACAGTCTCCAACCCCTGGCCATTCTTAGTCGTGAGCCCGAAAACACTGAGCTTGTGAGAGTGTTCTGCATAGAACTGGTGCCGTAGTGTGACACGTGCGAGTCCTGAGACCGAATGGCACGCTGGAAACCCGAACTTCGCACGGTGAGA
The DNA here is from genome assembly GCA_905231915.1 of Symbiodinium necroappetens. Classification (NCBI taxonomy): domain Eukaryota; class Dinophyceae; order Suessiales; family Symbiodiniaceae; genus Symbiodinium; species Symbiodinium necroappetens. The sequence continues at coordinate 36,862 of CAJNJA010092585.1, forward strand.
CGGTTAAGGCCAGTTTCGACCATGTCGAGCAGTGGCTTGGCCAAGTGCAGCAACACCACGAGCCCTGGCCTTAGCTGGAGGTGTTGATTGGAAGGATGCTGAGGAAGTCCCAAACCCTCGTCCTATGCCGTGACGGCTGTCTGGCGGATGGCAGCTCTCGAGGTGCGGTCCGACCACAATCAAGATTCTGGTGTGGACCCCGGTGTCGGGTGAGAATACGACATGACCATGATACATACGGCCATGTGATGCAAGCATGCGGATGGGAATGCTGCACTGATGAGGATCTACGTAATGCAGGCCATCAGTTTTGAGTTCAGCCAGTGAGCCGAGTTTAGGGTAAGCTCACTGTTCATTCTTGGACACATCGTGAACATGACCCTCTTCACTAGTGGAGTGGTATAAGGTCTCTATAATCCCTCTCGAACCAAGAGGGGAGTTCTAACATCCTGGGGAGGTGGGTGGAGTATAGGGGGTCTCAGCTGCAGAAGGCTGGGAACTGCCTGGTGAGGGGCTGGGAAATAAGTGTCGCTTTCTTCAATCATAGTCACCGGTTGTATCGCATTTCTGTCAGACAACGCTTTGTACTACGCAGGGTCTTCCATTAGACAGGGCTTTCCGATAAACGAGGGTTTCTCATATCAGGCGGTTTGGCTTGGTGTGGCTTGCCCAGATCACCTAAATCTCGACGCTGTGAAAACGATCTTGCATGTCTCTATGGTAGGTAGATAGGTACATAGGTAGATAGACACTTACAGACATATATATATATATATGCATATGCGTGGTGTGTGTGCGTGTGTGTGTGTGTGTGTTTGTTTTGTGCTCCGCTGTGTAATTTTCCGTTCTGCTGTTCGACAGGCATCTGGCCCAACAGGTACCTGCGTGCAGATAATCACATGCTTCCATGCCAGCTGCAAGCAGAGTCCAGCAGGCTGTAACTCCCTCCTTTAACAGCGCTTCAGCAACATACCATCTGTTGAATCTCCCACATCAGCCAACGGTGAAATTGAAACCAGAAGAGAGTGACGTTGATACTTGAGACTCGTTGTCGAGTCCCCATCCATCCTGTCCCGTCTGCGCGAACTGCGGCATCTCTGTTTGCAGGACTGGATTCACCCATGGTTTTGCTGTTAGTTCGGGGTTGTTTGTTTAGACAAAGCAGGCACAGGCGCTTGAGCACAGTATCCTCGAACCGGAGCTGTTGGGGTTCACTTCTGCGTCACGGGGCGAAGGATGCCTATACAGCTTGAGAAGTTGTGACATTGTGTGCACGGGCGACAATTCGAATTCACTAAGCGCCAAGCCTGGACTGAAGCAGCCTTGCGGCCGAGAAACCCAAGTAAGACTGCATCCTTCATAGCACGCCAAAGCTGCAGATAAAAGCTCGGCACAAAAAGCACTAGCAGCCGGCAGCATAAGTTACCCGCAGAACCCCTAACAGCTTCAGCCCCAGAAACCTTCAGTCTGCAAAGTTCAACACGCACTACAACAAGAGTCGGTCCCACGATTCGGAAGAAGATGTGAAAACTACAATCGTTATGACAGTAATAGCAACATGAAGATGACAGTCGCTTCGGCAACAGCAGCAACACCAGTACTACGATGACCATGACGACGACGATTTCGACCATTACTGCGACATCGTCAGGATGTGGCGCATCGGGCTGCTCTTCGGCTTGGCTGCTGCCGACTTGCCCAGGTGCCGTGGCAATCTTTGACACCACGCTGCTGCAAGGTAACATAGACACGGACAGATACATCCTCATCCAGACCAGGAGCTTTAGCCCTATAAGAGAAGAAGAACAGAGAGAGAGAGAGAGAGAGAGAGAGAGAGGGAGGGAGAGAGGAAAAGAGTCTTCGTGCCGCGAACTGAGTTGAAAGAGACTGCAAGGAAGGGTTGAAACGAACGAACCGATAGCATCGCCTAAAGAGAGCCACAAGTGCAACCGAAAAGCGGCGAGTACGCAAGAGAGCGAGGTCCGGCCAGTGAATCGGTGGGTGCACTTGCCAGTGCAGTACGTGGTTCTTTCTGCGTCGAAAATTTAGAGTCAAAGCGGAACAAGTATTCAAGGCATGAGTCTCAAATGTGGTTTAAGCCAACATGTTTACGTAGCAGGATCTTACTTGGTTGGGGAATGTACAGTGTATCAGACTACAAACACACGAGCCGACATAAAGAGCAATACCTACATGCATTTGTTGTTGTCGGCATGCAACTAGCTAGCAAGCTCAGTCGGTACGTCGGCACAGAGAGAGGTTTAGGCTGCTGTATGAGAGAAAAGTCCCACATAACCAAATACGCGCACATCGGGAACCTTAGTTATCAAAGGTCGCAGCGGGTTCGGCGTTCAAGGTTGCACCCATGAATCCCGGGCCCGAAAGCCTGGACAGGAAGGTCCTCCTTCCCAGCGAAGTCGTGGCCAAGACCAGCGCCAAATGCCTGGATTCCAGCCCTTCCGGATTCTACATCCGCACCCTGGCATGGGGATTTTGGGGTTCGGAGGTGCAAGGTTTCCTGTGTCTTATTCTTGGAAGTTTTCGTGTTGAAGTTGAGAAACCGGACCTTTTCCAGTCGAGCTTGCTCACAACGCGTGTCCGCACCGTGGAGAGGGATCGGGCGGAGTTGGCTATCAGCAGCAGCAATCGTCGCGGAAGCAGTGGTAGTGACACACACACACACAGATGTATACATATATATATATATACACACACACACATGAATACATAGATATAATAGATGTAATGTGATCGGTTGTTTAATCATTCGAAGCCTTTCGCCCTGTTTCTGCATTCCAGACGGCGGGTGCTTGGTTTTGGGGCCGCCGACTTCAGGCACTAGTTCCTTGGGCCGGTCCATCAGTCATCGGCCTTAAGCTCAAAGGCTAAGCCTCCCAAAAGCCCGAGTCGCAAGACGTTCAGCACCACTTACAGTTCTGGATGCTGAGGTGAGCAAGACCCATCTAAGTGGGTGATCTTCATTGATGGCGGTGGCCTGTGCATCGATGCCCTCGACTGCAGGCATCCCACTGGCTCTTTATGAAGACGTTGCTATGGGTTCTCTCGGAAGACTTGATGGACGTATCGTTTTGCCCTCCGAGACGTTTCCTGGCAAGGCGCCGTGCCGCTACAAGCCATGGCAGCTCGAAGCCCTGGCCCGAAACCTGGGATCCCGAGGCCGCAGCCATGCACCTGCTAGCATCTAGTAGAATATATGAAAAGCACACAATATAGCATGATGGAACATAACATTCTAGAACATGTTAAAACATTCTATTATATGTAATTATGTTATATTTGCATTGTATGACCCTAGAAAATCTTTTTCACAAGTTAGGATGTAGCATAATATACCACAAAATAATATTTTAATAGCATAATATAATAGCATAGTATAAAATATGTCATACATGTATAGTCTTTTGGGGTGCCAGACGTCAATGCACTTTCCTGGGGTGTTTGCATGTGAGCTTCGATTGCTTGGTTTCTGGCAGCATGGTTCTTGATACTTTGTGTTGGCCCTTCGGCAACCTTGCCTGGCCGAAAGAGCGCTCACCGGACTTTGCCTCAGGCACTTGCTGAAAGCGAGGTTCAGGTATGAGGGATCAGTTTGGCTCAACGGAGACCTTCGCACCTTACTTCTACTCTGTGCTTTTTTCCAGGCTTGGAATAAATAAAGGAAGAAACGCCTGGCTCGAGAAGCCTCGAATCCAAGTCTTCTGCTCAACCGACAGGCGGTTCCTTTCTCGAGCGCTCCGTCCAGCGTCTTCCACGGCTTTAGTCAGGCTACCCTGCTGCACTCAGCCAGGAGATCTTGGGAGCAGTGTTGCGACCACAGAGGCAACGGCAGCAGGCAATAAACCCATTGCAACAGTAAACGGACTCGGCAATGGTGGTAGCAACAACGCGAGACGAATCAGAACAGCGACAGCGATTTTGATATGAAAGCTATAAAGTGATAGTCATTGCCATCAGCGGCATCCACATCATCATCAGAAGCAGCATCACCACCTGCCCGAAACAGGCAGACGACAACAGCAATGGTGTCCAGCAGAAGCCTTGTTAGAGTGCATGGCAAGCATCGCAGTAGCAGCGCAGACTTACTGTGGTTCTCATGATTGCCGGCAAAGTAAACTGGTACTACAACTGAACATCAACCGCATGCAAACAAAAGCACAGATGTGTGTACACACACACACATATATATATATATACACGCAGGGAATCACCATATGGCACCCAAGACACAACCACTCAGAGAGACACAGACAGTCACACACAAATACCAGAAGCTGCCATTGACCAGCTTTTGGACGTTTGACAGACGCAATGAGAGCCCGGTCTCTTAGCAATCTCATCAGCTACAGGATCAGAGGCACGTCAAGAGCAATCAGGTCATCTAAAGCTCCACCCAAGAGCCCTTCTCTTCAGCAGAGGTTTTCGTGCCATACTGCAGTGGAGACCTGTGGCTGGGCCTCGTCCTCGGCTGCCAAAGCACTTTGCTAAGTTCGGGACTCGAGCCGACGGTCAGACATGCCGCATCCCAGTAGCGATGATTCCAGATACTCGTAGTTGTGGTCGTCGTCGTAGTAGTTGTTGTCGTGGTTGCAGTAGGAGACGCAGCAACAGCAACAGAAGTAGAAGTAGAACCGAAAGTAGAGGGAGTGGCAGCAGATGCAGCAGAAATAGAAGTGGCGATGAGGTGCTGCTGTAAACGCAACCTCCGTCCATCGCGGAGGCATGGACCACAAACCCCGGCTGATCGTGGGCGATTTGCAGATGAGCATCCTCGCCGGCATTTGGACAATCTTGTCTCGCCTCTCAAGCTCAACACCCATGGTGCCTTGTTGCTGCAAGATGTCGTTTTGTGTCAGATCCAGGGGCATATAACCGTGACTATGACTGAGGCGGACATCACATTCTCGAGGCGGTTGTGGAGCACCTTGTCAACACCACTTCCCTGAGGTGCCTTTTGCAGAGTGCTCGCCAGAAGATGCCCTGTACGCCTGCTACACACATGACAGTGTTCCAAGTCTTGGCAACCGCGAGCTTTCAGAGATCCCGATAGCATGCGGGGCTTGGAGTCATTATTCCCGAAATTACGACCGGACGATGATGAACGAGTGGATCAGTGGATCTACAGGCATTTGAAAGGCTTATTTCCCAGGGCCCAGGTAGCTCTTGTCCGCCTTTTGGTACTCACAACCCAGACCGACTGCAGGCGCTCGTCACAGCTCGTCTTCGCGGGGCAAAGTGCAGGCGGCATCGGTGTGCTTCACCACGCAGACTGGCATCTGAGCTAATGGAGCTGTTGTCACACAAAACCGAGACTGAGAGCCAGAATCCTTTCAGAGCGACATGGGAACGCACTGCGCTTGCCACCAACCGGCTTAAAGGGGAGACGTTTGCTGCCACTGTTGTGATTGACTGCTTCCTGTCGGTTGCCAGACGCTGTTGCATTCCCAGCCTTCAGCTGAGGATCTCCTCGAAGCTATCATCCCTATCCGCTTCTCCGCGGGTTGTGGTGTTGCCTGGCCTCTGCCACATCATGCATGCCGGGTACATCAGCCTTTTAAGGGCGTCCCATGCCCCATGGTTTCAGAATGGAGCAGAAAGTTGCGAATGACAAATACGTCCGCTGTAAGGCTGTAAGGGTGGACAGTACCAAGGCTGTCTGCAGCTGGCATGTTCTTTCCGTCGGGCTGGCCCGTGCTCTGGGACGAGATACTTGTATGCATTGCTATAGCACAGGTGGAGGAATGCTGCTGTTTGCTGGGGGCATTTGGCAGTTGAAGTGGAATACCTTTTGAGAGCTGTGATATTCTGACAGGCTGACCGGGCAGCTCTAGCTTCAGGCCGTATCAGTGATTTGCCTCAGTATCTTTCGTCAGCCGCTTTCCTACGGCTTTGAAGATGTAAGGCGGAAATCGCTGTCGTACTCGTCCCAGGTGACAAAGGCACTGTAACTTTTGAACTGCTTGGCTCGCAGCTTCACCTGCGCGGGCTGAAGGTGCAAGGAGAATGGGCTACCTAGTCAGACAGCAAGTTCGATGTGATCGGTAGGCCACACCTCTCCCGGAGTGAAGCACTCAACTTCGTAAGATGCGTCACTGGTGCCCTGCTGAGTTCTTGCTAGTCGCCGAGAAAAGAAAGGTTCCGCCTGGGTGTGGAATGGCCTGTCGACAACTTCATGGCCAAGTGGTGCCATCTTATCGAAGGCCACCGACCTTGAAGTATCTTGAAGTGTCTGCGTTTGTGCGAATACAGCTACACAGACACTCACCGATCTACCTATCTACCTACCTACCTACCTAACCTTACCAAACTATCTGTCTATCTATCTGTACACATATAAATATGAAGATACGTCTGTATACGTGTGCATATTCGTGCTTCGGGCAAGCTACAATTTGCACCAGACTTCTAAGCGCTGCAGCATTTACAGAACTGTCAGGAAGCTTCCTCCACGAGGGCTGCCAGGCAGCCGCAAGAGCAGCTGGACGAGCTCCAAGCACGTGTGAGGTGCTGCTGGCACTTTGAGGGCTTAGCGCTGAGGGGCTTAGCACTCAGGGTTTGGAATTGGCACCTCACGAGGGTTGAGCTTGACGGCAAATTCGGTGTTCTAGCCGATAATTAATGACTTTACTACTCTAATCGCGATCGCGATCATGTCAGCTACTGATTGCTGCTACAGGGAAAAACTGTCTACGAAGATGACGATGCAGGACTACCCATAGCAAAACGTAAGAAAACGAGCCATAATGATGATGTCACCAGGAACAAGATCTCTTCTCTGCGACCACCTCTTGCTCCTGCTGCTGCCACCGCCCTGCCACCACGGCCGCTACTGCAGTTACTGCAGCTAGTAGCACTGGGAATAATTAACATAACAAGCAGTTTCTGCTCTGTATGACAGCATGGACTCAAACAGCCAAACAGCAAAAAAGCACCTAGCAGACCTAGCAGTCCGAGCTCCAGATACCGACAAGCCGCACCCCTGTACCCAAGACGACTTTATGTCCCGAGACGCGTGCACAGCACTGTGGGGGAGCACGATTGTCGTGAAATGCTGGAATCCTTGTGTCTTCATCTCGAGACCACACCAATAATAAGCCTCGGAGGAGTCCGGAGAAGAGTAGGACCCTTCCAGGATTTTTGAGATGAGCGGTTTGAAGGCCACACTGAGTTCGGGATTGTTTCAGTACTGCTGAGCGTTAGATGAAGCTGATGGGCTTTGTGAAGTTAAACTGTAAATCGCTTTGGCCAAACAGCTACGAGACTCCAGGTACACAGTGCTTTTTTACTGCCCGCTGCAGCTGCTATCAGCGAGTCTGTGCCAGGACGTCTCGCGCATCCTGCCTGAGCTGAAAGTGGCTAATCTGCAATGAAAGGAGCCTACGAGGCTTTCGGTGTCATGCCGAGGGACACCAGTCCGGTCATGGATTGAAGACCAGGCAGATGTCTTCCTGATGCAGAATCAGTTTGACCAGCCTCTCGGCTGCGAGCGTGTGAACTGAGTGAGATCAGGCTTCAGGGCTGACCCTCTTCGGGCCAAAGCCGCAAGCATGGTTCGGTATATAGTCACACGAACGTAAGAACGAAATTTTAAGAGCATGGTGGCATGGTTTAAAGGAAGTTTAGCGGGGCGAGCTTCGTGCATGCAAGTGCATTCAGACTTCTAGGCAAGAACAAGCCGTGGGCTGCTGCTGGCTGTTTCATGTTGGATGGTCCTCCTTCACTGCTGTCCGTTTAAAGTGGAAAGTTTGCCGCCGAAACGCAGGTGGTTAGTTTTCGGGTCGGAGGCTTGCAGGCAGCATACAGACTCCTGACTCCTTACACGGACAAACTCCCAAGGAGAAGTCCCAATCCGCTTCCAAGGTACCAAGTACTTCACTTGGGCCTTTGTCCAGCCTCCACCTGCACTGCTGAAGTGTCGGCCACCTCCACTCCTGGACGTGCCTTGGCTCGGTGAAAAAAGAGGCCTGCTACTTCGAGGATATCCCTGGACGTGTATCCTTGTGTTTTGTGGGTCTCTTCAGCATACTGCAGCGCTGGAGCGGCCTCACCAAAGGGAGACATGCTTGTGCCAGCAAGAGGCGATCTGAGGCTTCAGGCTCTCATTCTCATGTGATCCAGAACCCGGAATTGACATGGTGCTGGCGTTGATGCCTTGATGGACCAATCATTCTCCAACTGCTTTGGCTTCCTTTATTTGCGAGCCCAAAAGGAAGTCATCTCATTCGTGTAGTCCCAGAAAGCTCACTGTGCCCTGAAACCCGGAGCCTGCGTCCCAGCATCCGCCAAGTCTACCACTCAGGCGTTCCGGTGAAACCCTGAACCCTCAACCTTCATGGCCCTATAACGGCCCTAACAAGGTTACCTAGCGCTCCTGGGGCGATTGACGAACGCAACGCTGGGTGCGCCTTGTCCGCCCAGGGCTCTGGGAGGGCTCGAGGTTCCGTTGTCTCGCTGGGTCTAGGGTCTTTTAGGGACCTTAAGCCGCTGTACAGACAGGACAAACGGGCTTACAGATTATAGCTTCTAGAGATCTTTGGCGTATGGCCCCTATGACTATATACATGAGTTGTTGATGGGAACGCGTAGTGCCGAGAAATTGAAGTTTCTTTTGCAAGCCACCTGAAAGCTTGTCTCACATGCATGAGAGCTGTAGTCTCATGCGCAAGAGTTCAAGACAATGCCTTTGCATCAATGCACCTGCGCAGGTTTGACCTTCTGCTTTTGGACATTGTTGTTGTATGACCCGAGGCTGCGATTCAGAACAACTCCCGTTTTGGCATCTATGCTCCAAGCAGGCGCAGCGCTAACGCTTGTGCTTCACACACCTTTACAGTATGTGGATAGAATACCGGCTGTCGGATGGCTTTGCGGGGGAGACGGGTTTGGGAGGGGTATTGCGGTATTGATTACAAGTGCCACGAGAACGAATAGCTGCGTCGAGGTTGCGACCTCATGTATGTACGCAGGAACGAATTGAACCGAGTATCTTTCCTCATACAACAGACTTTGGCAGCCCGCACAGCAGCAACTCGCTTTCGAAGCAGTGTACCAGTTGCATTCAGTGGGTGGAGAGAAGAGACAAGCGACTTTAGCTTTCACATCTGGTAAAAGTACGGGTGCTCCGAGCCGGCTTGGAGAGACCGCTCATCACAGAGTTCGAAGGTGCGTGTGTCCTGGTAAACAGCATCCCAGCCAGGTTCGACCACACCGGCGACTTGTTGCAGGATCTGGCCTCTTGGCCATGTCATGCCATGTCATGTCCTGGAGGAAGCATCCGCATGCGTGTGGGATGCTGGGGTCCTTAGCACAATGCAGCAAGACATGTACACTGTTTCGGGGTCGAATGCAGAAGAAAGAACTCCCAGATGCTGTTCCTTATCAGCCGAGCTTCATGCATGTCATCCCCGAAGCAGGTATAAGCAACACCGCTCTGTTCAGTTGAGTTTGATCAATCCATAACTTTCGGGAATTTCCCGGTAATAAGAGAACATCCAAGGCTGGCACTGCTCGCAGCATCTCAGGGGTGTCCTTCAAAGCGGCCCAGCTGCCATTTGGTGCTCGCACAGGTCGAGGGTGCAAACAGCTACACAGTGAGCGGTGCACTGCGAAAAAGCCAAGCGTAAGGATGCTTTTGGCCGATGGCTGGCCGGGCTTCCCACCTATGTGGTGGCCCCCAGTTGTTCTGGGCTTCCATGTCCCAAGGAAGAGCAGGCCAGGTTGCCTATGTGATTTTTGCACTCACCCTCATGGTTGGCAATGAATGGGACGTCTAGATCTCATCCTGTTTCAAAGGCCCTTTAAGATATTTTATCGCCTAAGGCATCGTTCCCTCCCTGACATGTGCCTTGTCGCGCAGGTGGGCGCGGCTTCGCTAGTCGTGTGAGCAGATGCTCGATGCTCCCATGCATTGCACGGCGCACAAGGGTTCGCCGTGACAGGCATGACCATGCATGCGGGCCTGGAAGTGTGGTTTTTTGCTGGCTAGGCTTGCCTTGAGTCTTGCATTCCGCAAATTCACTTGCGGCAGCGGCGGCTACTCGCAAAAGTTGTTTAAAGCTGTCTGCGGCAGAATTCAATCAGTTTGCAGGGTCCAACTGCCCTCTGGTGCCGAGCATGTGGCGGCTTGAGCTTTCTCCCCTCACTATCTCAACGAGTCCCAGAGACGGACTGTATTCTGGATAGGCTTCACGGATGCGTGAGAGATGCATTGATCGCTTGCCATGGCTTGAACTTAAATGTTGAGCAGGTTCCAGGGACCAAAACCAAGAGGCTTGCAGCAACATCAGTTCCTTCAGATCATCCTCAAGGGCAGCTTCAAGCGGCCACAGCGCCTGATGTACATATGCTGATTTCAAGAAGCAAGAGGCCCCGAGCAGTGACTCTAGCGGACTCCCCATTCCTCTTAAGTGGCAGCACTGGGGCTCCGCAAGCGCAGCAAAGAGCTCTGGGAAGGAGGAGTTCCTGAGGCAAGCATGTCACGTCGGTTCAGCCCCTAAACCCTAAAAGCAATTTAAAAAAAGCCCTAAAAGTCATAAAGGGCCCTATGAACCCTAGAAGCCCCAAAAGCCCTATAAACCCCTCTTAAACCCTTATAAAGCCCTATTTTAAACCCTCAAGAGGTCGGGAACCCTAAACCCTCTAATCCCCCATTTAAACCCCCCCAAAACCCTTATTTAAACCCTTTAAAAAGGTCGGGAACAAGAGCGACATGATGGAAGAGCTCCAGGTCACCGAGGACGAGGGAAGAGCCAAGGCCCAGAAAGGGACGTTTTTTTTTGTAGGACTTTTTTTTTTTTTTTGGGGGGG
>CAJNJA010092586.1:0-19610 GCA_905231915.1 Symbiodinium necroappetens
CCTCCCCCCTCCCCCCTCCCCCCTCCCCCCCCCCCCCCCCCCCCCCCCCCCACCCCCCCCCCCCCCCCCCCCCCACCTCCCCCCCCCCACCCACCCGCCACCCGCGCCCACACCGCGCACCTCCTGCGCGAACACGCGCGCACCGTGCGCACCCCATGCGTTAACACGCGTCTGCGAACGCGCGCGCACGCGCCCGCGCCGTGCGCACAACGCCCTCACGGACACGAGCGCGTGCGCGCGCACAGTGCGCACCCCATCTGCGAACTCGCGCGCGCACCCCCTCCGCACGCCCTCCGCGCACACCCTGCGCACGCTCTCTGCGAACGCGCGCGCGCATGCAGTGTGCACGTGCCCTCTGCGAACACGCGCGTGCACACCCTGCGCACGGCCTCCGCGAACGCGCGCACGCGCTCGCCGTGCGCACGCCCTTCTGCCAAATCAGAGCGCACGCTTTCTTCACCCTCTGCGAACACGCCGCGCACGGTGCGCACCCCATTTGCCACACGTGCTCCCTCTGTGAACGCGCGCGCACCTTCACTGTGCGCACATGGGGCATGGGCGGGGGGCGGTGCGCGCGCGCATGGGGTGTGCGTGCGCGCGCAGGGGCAGGGGGGGCCCGCGCGCAGAGGCAGGAGCGGTGCGCGCAGGCGCAGGGGCGGCGCGCGCGCGCAGCATGCGGAGTGCCATTTCCCTTTGTCGTGAACTTCTGGAAACGTTCAATGAACTGTGCAGGCGTTCGACGCTACCCTAGTTTGGATGTGTTCGTAAACTCTGGGAGTTTTCGGCCAGTTTAAGCTTTCGCGTCTTCTGGCGGAGAGCAGCACGCAAGGCCGAGCAGGATGCCCACGTTGCTGGCATCAAGACGTCCAAGCTGACCGACGATTCCGACAAGGATCACCGATACCAACTCGACGACAACTCATAAGTAGGGATGCTTGTTAAAGTTACAGCCTGTCGCGAGCCGGTACCGTCATGTATGTGCAACACCCTTCGTTCAGTTTGATGACCGGCACTCTGTTGAGCATTTAGCTTTGACTCACGACAGACCTTGAAACTTGCTGAGGACTCAAACGAGGAGGGAATGGCTCGGCTGGAGATAGGGTCGAAGCGGCTCGGCTGAAGAGTTGATGCCCGAATGCCGGCGAGGGAGATCTCAGAGCTTTACAGGATTGTAGGGGTTTCGTGCATGATCAGGGGGCAGCATCCGGACATCGTGGTGAAGGCATGTCGTGTTTCCATTGCGGCATGAGGCTTGAGGAGGCTTGCGCTGAGGGAGCTTTCTGACCGCGAGGATGCAGAAGACGGTGAAGCTGCTGACACACGAAAAGGTCCATCTGTGACCGAAAAGCCACACTTCCAGATGTCAGCATCCGCTGAAGTCTTCCAGCGGCGCGGCGCCCTCAGGTATGAAAAAAAACTAAAGGAATAGACTGAATAGCCATGCCTTCGATTCATGGTCCCATAATGTCAATATGGGGTTGACTCCTGCACCCAGTCCCACGCAGCGCAGCATCGAAGAGAAGATCAGAAGCGCATTCGAAGTTTCCTTGGTTCGCCGCGGGAACCAAGAGTCGGGCGGAGTAGCAGAACCACGAGGTATCTGGGCAATATATCAGTCGCTTGTCATGCAGTGCAGTTTTTTGCTTGTCCTCAGTTGTTGTCTCCAGGCTACGACCCGTGGGCAGCTTGGGCATCTGGCTGTGGCCAGAGCACATTCGACTACACGCAAGCCTATGCCTACAGCCAGTGCTACGACCCGTCCTCGAACAACCAGATGGCCTACCTGCAGGCAGATATTTATAATGTCACTTAATCGTGGAGGGTGGAGCCTCGTGCCATGATCAGTTTGACAGGGACCGCATTGGCAGCAACCGCAGCTTCAATATTGCTGGGCTATGACCGAAGGACCGCCGTTCGGTAGGCATGTAAAACCTCGCCGCTCTTAACCAGTATACGACACAGCAGCAGCAGCAGCAGCAGCAGCACAGGGTGCACGGATTTGCAGACATCCAGGGTTAAAGAAGTAATCCCAACAATTAGTCTGCAACTGTGAATGTGCAACTGTGAATGCAAGCCGCATGTTGACCAGGCAGGCACTGCAAATGTTGAGGAGTGAAAGCTCTTCATGGTGCGGATTGCTACAACGGCGACAGCTACTACTGCGCAAACTACTGTGGCTACGGCTGCTTGCTACCAATATTCCATTCGAGACTCCCTGGCCTTTGGCTGTGCTCCCCGTGGTCTCAGGTCAGGATCAGGTTCCGATTCAGCGAGCTTCCTATACTGAAGGATTCTGAAAGCCTGAACGATGCGCATTAGAGTCATTTGCAGCAGAAGCTGGGAACCTGCCTGCTCAGTGCCTTCTGTGAATCCGCTGCGACAAGAGCTCGGAACGTTCCCATCCTTGCACGAGAAATCTTATTCTGTCGCGCAAGTGCTTTGAACAGTGGTCGACTATGGCCGCATACTGTAGCAGCTCTCATATTCTCGAAGTGACCAAGGTGGGACGACGGCAAGAATTCCACCGAGGTGCCGAATCTGCGGCGCGGGTTTGATGCTGAGGTCGTAGAAGTCCAAACAACTGCCTTTGAACTTGATTTCCACACTGGAGCTTTGTTGCTGCAAGTGCCAGTGTAGCATGGCAGCTCCAGCTTGGGCTTGTGCAGCAAACTGGAAGTCGGTGGGACCGTTGAGGTGCGCATCCGTGAAGTCCACAAGGGAAGCAGGCACAAACTGGGCGTCGGAGTGCCATCTCCATCCTTGCTGCAACATGCGCCCTCACGAAGACATCCTGTCGATTGTGCCGAAACACGATGGTTGCACTTACTTCCAAAGGGAGGCAACGGTGTTTTCCGACCACATGCTTGCTCAATCTGCTTGCATTGCTGCGCTCTCAGCTTCACCATGCTGCACATGCAGTGCCGGTCGGCTGACATGCCAATGCCGGCCCACTACTGGCCAAGGCCCAGGATTTATCCCGCAGATCCCGTCGGCATGCCTGCGGTCACGGACCCGATGGTGCATCGGCACAAGGACCACCAGTCTGTCGAACCGGCCGTCACGGTGGAGGTTGGGGACAGACCCAGACGCTCAAAGCAGCGGAGTTCTCATTCGAACAGGCCCGCGCCGTCACCACGTCTTGGTCGGAGGGCTCCGTGGTTCTCCACCAGGGAGAGAAGGTGGAAATCACCCGTGAGTTGCATCTGCTGCTCAGGTTTGACGCTGAGCTGGCAAGTCGACTGGTCTGCCGTGTGGTTCCGTCCGCTGCCGTGCCATGTACAAGGTGGTTTCGAGGCCTTCGTGCCGTATTGGTGCTTCTGAGGCATGGCGATCGTGCCGGAGGTTTTGGGAACATAATCTTTCCTACCAGCTGGCTGTCTGTTTTGGTTGGTTTCTGATGGCTTCGGGCGGGTGTGTGGGCAAGCTGGTCCAGCTGCACGCTGCGCCGTTGCTTGCGGCTTCTTGAGGTTCTTCTGCTGACGGGAGGGTGCCGCTGATGTTGTGATTCGGGGGGCAGGCTGGTCCAGCAATTCTGCTGCACCGGCAACCGCAGCAGATGTGCGTCTCGCATTGCCAGGCCTTGGGCCCGACAAGCTTCTGGCACTTCTCAGTGACCCCATAGGGGCATTCGCCGAGAGGCGGCAGTGCACAAAGCATGTCGGGGAAAAGCAAGCGGAAGCTTGTGCAGGTGTGCAAGCACCTCAATGCTTGGAGGCGTTGTGGTGTTGTGACTTGTGGGTCCACGTCAGAGGTCGCATGGTCTGGTGTGACATGACTACAGGGTGCGCCTGACGCGCGACCCGTGAATTGCACTTTGGAATCTTGAGAGGCCACACATCCTTCGGCCATGGAAGTCCAAATCTCGGAGCGTCACGTGAAGAGCTTCCTATAGTGAATCTGTGGTGTAATGACCTCTGTAGAAGTGTTTGTGTCCATGACGAACCCGGCGCTTTCCTAGGCCACCCAACGATACGGGAGCGTTTCCCGTGGTGGTCCATCATGCACATGCTATAGCTTCGCAACATGTCAGAATGACCAGGCGCCGAACATGCAAGGGGGGGTGTGCACTTGGACCGGACAATTGTTGGCGGGGCTGGGCATGTCCGCAGCAGGTGGGTTAAGCCGGTGATCACGCTGTGGGACCCAATTCTGAATGCTGAATGCGTGTCAATGACTGGCACTGTGGCCGTTGACTGCTTTGCACAGGTCTGCTGTGAGCTGCCAATTGAGGGGCCGATCTGGCATGCTGAAGCATTGGAGTCTCCTTGACAGCCAGATTGTGGATATCTTGTGTATAGATACTTTGCATGAAGATGTTTGAAGTCTCCACGCCGGCCAATTGTTTGCAGCTCTCGACATCTCCGAGAGTCTCAAAGAATCAATGAAAATCACATCGCGGCAAGTGGAAACAAGGTGCCGGAACATGGGCCTTTGTAAAGGTCTCAAGCTCAGCCGGCTTGCGTGCCTGTTTCCTGCGCACTCAAGCAGCACTCAAGCAGCTCAGGCAGTGGCAGTGTGCCATTTCAGTGTATCCCTGGCGCAGCACAGCAAGGTTCCAGATGGTTTCGCAGTTTGGCCGTTGTTGAAAATCGGACAGGTGAGTTTGCAAACAATCTAGTCCCGTTCTTTAAAGTGATCTTTGTGATAGTTATCAGGCGACATGTATCACAAGGTTACACCCCCATGTATGCTCGGGGTTCTGCTCCCCCCGAAGCTATTCCACCACACATCACCTGCATAATTTGCATAATCTGCATCATCAGGATGAGGTTCTCTATCTCCTTCCCTTCCCCTTTCTCTTGCCCTCCTCTCTTATCCCTCCCTCTTCCCTCCATCCTCTCCTCCTCTTTTCCTCTTTCTAGTCTCTCCCCCTCCTTCCTGCTTACTACTTTCATGCCCTTTGCCCTGTTGACATATGAGCATCCACCCAGTAACAGGGAAGGAGATAGAAGGAGGACTCAAATGATGCAAATGTGATAGCCATGACCATTGGGCGAGGACCTGCAAACCTGCATAATGGATATTCAGGATTATCCAGGTGTTTGGGTATATCCAGGGTCATATTCCCCAGCCCTGTAAGCGCCCTGCGAGGCCATGGACAGCATTTTGCAAAACCTGCAGAGAAAGTACAGGGTGCCGGCATATGTTGCATGTTTGTACACGTACGCTTGGTGTATGTGTTGATATATATATATATGCACACACACAACATATAGATATGTTGATACTGATAAATTTCAGTTTTTGATGCTTTGAAAACATCTTCATGGTCGAGTTTTGTCAAGTTCCACCATCTCTCTGCGACTTCGCATTTGGAGACTTCATCCGTCCCTTGCTTCCCTAAATGAATCCCTAGGTCGCTGACCGAGGGAAGAGCCCATGCCCTGCAAAAACTATGGGAACTCATGGGACGGCTCATTGCCTCAAGGTCGCACTCGGCAGATTCCGCTTCAGACACCGCTTTTTGAGGTGGATCCAGCAGACTCCTGTGATTCAGCTCTCCACCTCAGCTAATGTCGAGGACAGCCGGCCATTGGAGAAGTTTGCAATTTTTTCCCGCGTGTGGTGGGAGTTTGTGGATTTCGCGGTAGGGAGGGATCTGAGAATTATCTGCATGTTCAGACACGCAAATCAGTGTTTATACAAGTTGTGGATGTCATTGGAAGGTGCGGCACATTAGTTTTCCGGCACCCAATCACTCATCATGCGTGCGGAGGACACAGCTGTGAGAATCCATGACTGGTGTCCGTTTGGTGTCCAGAGATGTGATTGGCGATGCCTCAAGTATGAAGCTTCACGAGCAGATCACCAATCGATCCGCAGACACCAGACGATCGTCGAAACGACTTGCCGCGTGCATCAGAAAACAAACGCGGAGAGGTTATCCAGTCGATGGCTGCTGATTGTATCATATGGCGCACATCGGCGCATGTTCGAGCCATGAAGCTCTATGGAGACAGGATGGACATGAAGCACACGAGCCATGTCTCATATCAAGGATAGTACTGCTCATGTGACAGCTGCCGAAGCAAGCAGCTTCTCAACGCGAAGTTGTAGGGGCCCCTGAAAACCAGTTTTTCCAGGGTGAAAAACATGTTGTACGTCAGTTGGAAGGCGCAGGAAAGACTGGAATGACATGTATATGTTAGTGTCGTACTTCTTGCATGCTACTCTGCACTGCACAGCTTTTTGAACTATGGACAGTCATTAGACTCCATTGCCCTGGGAAAAACAGATCAGCAGATCGTCAATACGCATTCTTGCGCCACTGAGCATTCATTCGCAAGGAATCAGTGGTTTTGATGTTCTTCGCATTTCGCAATGTGTGAGACATGCTGAAACGAGAGATCCTGATGAAAGACGTAATATTCCGCATAACATTTGCTATATTTGACCGCGGAGCCAAGATAACAGTTCAACTGGAAATTGGACACTTGTCCGTAGCACGTTCGATTCTGCTCTACGCCAGCTTGGGCTCGCAATGATAAGTGCTAACCACCCTTCGCTCAACGCCCCCACCAGAACCAGTGAGAGGCGCTTGGCTTGTTTGAATCTCATGGAACACAAAAAAGAACGCTTCCCCCATTCCGTTTCCGTGTGTTGCTTTTCTGTGTACTGGACGCCACGAGGTATGCCAAAACTCAGACCGAGCAGCCACAAGAAGTGAAAGAAAAAGGGCTCCTGAATTCAGAACAGACGAGCTTGGTTCGGCGAGGATTTCACAAGCTTTTGCCTGGTGCGTGTTCCAAGACCTTGGCTGATCGAACCACCAGATTCAACATGCAACATGTTTGCAAGACTTTACACCAAGATGGCACCAGCACATATTGCATGGGACTTTAAACATCGAGAGATGCAGAACCTTCATAGACGTGTATATATATATATACGTTTGTATATCAAAGTGATGTTTGCATATTCTTCGTAGCATAGTCAATCGGTCCAGATGGCGACCATGCGGGATTTGGAGATAGCATTGCCACCGCGCACTAGAGGTTCTTATCATTCGGTGCACGAGGATCCAGAGTGGCAAAAGAGTAGCGGCTTGACCAAAGAGTGCCACGATGTCCCAGAACTTCAAGGCATCCCGATTCCAAAGCAGCCTCTAGTGCGCTGCGACCGCTTGCTTCAAACACTTATTGCCGCCTTGCTTGTCGTATCGCCAGTGCTGCTACACAGCTGCCTCAAACAGAAGAGCTTCATCTCAGCCAGCAAGGTGTCAATAGATGTTTCCAATTGCCACGTACTGGTTGAAGATGGTGAAGCACCTGGTGTGGCTACTCAACATTGGCCTTTTATGGGAAGCTTGCAGGAACGGTGGTCCGGCGACACTCTGCGACTGGCGGCTACCATGCGACCTCGTTTATCATCTTGGTTTCGCTGTGGTATCACAGTTGTGGCTCCATTTCCCAGCCAAACTACCCACAGCCTGACAGAGCTCAATGTGACGGTGTCCGATGGTGAACTTCCAGTTGCAGTGCTACTGACGGGAGGCAAGGTATGGGGACCAATCCAAATCACTGCCAAATCGAAGGCCGTGATCAACGCCACAGCAATACAGAGCCAAGACAGCATCAGTATACGATCTCGCGAGCCCGGCCTGGTGAACCTTCAGATTGGGAGAAAGTCGGCAACCAGTTGGAAGATCCAGGGTGCGAGCCCTGTTTTCGTCAAGTCCAATGTGCCGGTTGAGATCAAATCAGCGGCTCTTGGTGTTCTTCGAGCGCCCGAAGTGCAGGACTTGGGATGGATCATTATTGTAGCATTCTGTATCATGTGTTTATGCCAACCAAGTCACTACATGTTTTATTGCAAAGACAGCTTGCATATTGTCATGTTCCTTATCAGTATCTATCGATAAGCTTACCCGCTTTCGCGCATTCCTTCGACGTGATGTTTCATGCAGGACAGCTCCGGGCACGTCAAGCTTTGCAGCGAGAAATCATCTTATGCCTTGGTCGGGACCAGCAAAGCTAACAAGATCAAGTCGCTGAAAGATCGCCGTTTGCTCAGCAACAGCTCCAAGGATTGTTCGCCTGTTGGAAGCATCGAATTCCTAGCAGCTGGTGATGCAGAGATTCATGCGGAAATACCATGCAGAGTCCATCCGTGCCAGGTGCAATCTGCGTCTGAAGAGCTTCGACTGACGCCTACGGCCGAAGGGATCTTCAGGAAATGAGAGATTTCATGGCCTCGCAAAACAAGAATCGACAGCCATGGCTGATTTCAATTGGCCTCAATGGATTGGATGAGCGATGGGTTGTGGCAAGCACCCAAGCATTGAATCACTTCGACACTGCCTGGTTCGGTGCTTTGTCGTTTGGCGTTTTGTCTCCTACAATCAGGCACCCTTTCCTCCAGTTGCAGGGGGACATCAATGGAAAAGGAGCTTCTTTACAGGCTGACAATGCGTACGAGGCCAAATCGCTCATTCCAGAGGATGAACTGGAGGAGGAGTGCCCTGCTTGGCGCCGCAGATTTGACATTGCACATCTTCTCCTTGACGGGTTGGATTTGCAGCCAGGTCTCCCTTTGCATCTTACAAACAGCCACTGCAAGAGCGGCCTCGCGTTCCAAAGGACCCGAAGGGGCATTGAAGTGGACTGGATTGCTGATGGCCTGCCCATTCACATCAAAGCAGCAATGTTTATGAACTTCTGCTGCGCCGGGATGCTTGCAGTTGTGGTGCTTGCGGCTGCTCGGACTATCATGTTGCCATTTCTGCACAAACGGCTTTCGGAGAAGCGAGCTGCACTTCGTGCGTCCCAGCGACTGCAAGTGGGAGTTGTGGAGGAGATGGACATCAGCGCCTACTTCGAACACTACCCTGTCCGTGGTATTCAGTTGACCTGGTCCAAGCGTCAGGCAGCACAAGGGGCCTCAACCTACATCATTCGACTGACATCGCTGTCTGGGACATCTCCACCACCCCTGCAAGTGTCTGCGGGAGAGACAGAAGTCCGTGGAAAAACCTGTAGCTTCTTCCTCTCGCTCGACCGTGCTCACATCACCTATTCCCGAGATGACTTTAGCTGCCGTGTGGTTGCTATGTCCAGAGCGACCCAGGAGCTTGACGCCACTGGTTGGTCCACCCCCGTGAGGATTGAGCCCATTGATGCTGCAGCGTCTCTTCCGTTCAAGATTCTTGCAGCTTTGGCGCCTAGGATTGAAGCTTCCACTCTCAGCTTTCCAGCTTTTGTGCACCAAGCCTGTTGCAAGTACACACCTCCCGCCCTCACCTTGGTGTTGGAGAAGATGCACGTCATTTGCGACCGCGAAGATGTTGTTGAGGACTTCCACGTTGAGCTCTTCTTCGGGAAGGCGCGCGAGGCGTCTGAGCGGGCTACACTTAGTCAAGAAGAAGAATCGTTTGCTTCGACCAGGACCCTTGGAACAGAGGAGATGAGCTCCATCCCCAGAGCAAGAGGATGGACGAAGGAAGATGCCAAAGATTTCTTCGGCATAGACATTTGCCCCGACAGTCCCATTCGTTTGACACCACCTTTCCGTGATGGCATGCGCAGTGGTTCATTGCTACACATCCATTTGGTGGCAAGCGCAGCCAGACGGTTACTGGCGACTGGCCAGGCTGAGTGGAGCGATTTGCAGGATGCGTATGAACGAACTCGTCCAGGCCTCGACTTTACGACGGAGGCCGGAACTTGTAGAGGGTTTCATTATAATAGGGGAGAGCAATAATACAGACCGTCTGGGCTCACACTGACGCGGTAAGCAACATGTGAGTGATTAAACTGGCGCCTTCCCCAATTTTATACGTGGGAACATGCGAGAGCGCTTCCGCAAGCATCCACGTTACGAATCTGAGATGTGTCTAATTGGTGTTGAACAGGTCAAATGCCACTGAGTCCCGCATTTCCCTTGTCACGAAACGGTATGGGTGTGACAGTTTTCGTAGAGAGCTTGTCGTTGAGAGAACATAGACATGCTTCGGATTCGGATCGAATCCCTCATGAAACCTTGATCGGGCATGTCCTGTGAGGTGGATTTGGTGGATGTTGACGGCGACTCCATTGGAGTACTGTGTTTGAAGCCAGACTTCAGCAGTCGGATGTTGGACGAATTCCGGAAAACTGCGAAACCAACTCAGAAGAGGGTGTGGTTCAAGGATGACGTCCCAGGTGATGTATATCCGCAAGGCATGGACCGTTTCATTGTTTGGGAAACGGACGATGAAGAGGATGAAATATGTGGTTCCGGTTCCTGTGATTTGTATTTGGAGCAAGTGGGCATTGAGGAGCCAAAGCTGATTGTGGAGGATGTGCGCTTTTCATCAGAGACGTTTCCTTGGGTTGTGGACGCTGAATTTTCAAATGAGCCGCATACTTGCTGCCGCATTCTCATGGTAGATCATACTCAAGCAAAATCCACTGAATCGATTGGAGAAGGAGGAGTTCTTTGCACGTCAAATTGGTTCTTCGTTATTCAGACTCTAACACTGACCCACCTGGAACGGGCGTACGGCGCCTTTTGCCGCATGAACAACATGGAAATGGGTGGCATCAACTCCCAGTCCCTTCTTGCGGTTGGGATCCAGTCCCGGCAGGTGAGCGTCAGAGGTTGCTTAGGGTTGAGACGCACCTTTGCATTTGAGTCGGCGAAGGAAGATCTTATTCAATGCTCGGGAGGCTTGCTCCTGACGGGGATCTCCCATACTGCAGAGGACAACCGCTACAGACTGAGATCCCACAAAGCAGTCATTGTAGAGGGACTTCGCTTGCTGGATAGCCGGAGCTGCTGGTACGAGGACCAGATGCTGTCTGAAGGGCTTGATGCATGCTTGCATATGCGTCAGGCGCTGGAGAGATCTGGCTCCTTGCATTCACTGTCAGCTCTGGGATTTGCTTTC
This sequence comes from Symbiodinium necroappetens, assembly GCA_905231915.1. Taxonomy (NCBI): domain Eukaryota; class Dinophyceae; order Suessiales; family Symbiodiniaceae; genus Symbiodinium; species Symbiodinium necroappetens. Next base: position 10,868 of record CAJNJA010092586.1, read on the forward strand.
GCCATCGTCATGATGTCATATCAACTTGTGTGTTTCTTCGCGTTTCCAGCAATGGCGGTGGTTTTCCTGCAGGTCTTGGAGGGTTCCCGAGTTGAAACGGCGGCGTCAGACCTCCTGCAAGCTTCGCAACTGGCAATGCATCCGGAAGACATCGGAGCGATACCAGCATTTGCCAAAGTCGTGTGTGTCTCATACGTGGTGATTTCTCTTGCGTGTGCTACAACTGCAAATGTGTGCCCGCATGCGCCAGGTGTGATCACACACTGGGCAGACAAAGTCTTGACAATTCTCTCTTTGTGCGCATCTGCCGTGATGCTTTTAATGCTCTTTGTAATGTTGCTGTTCTTCTTGATTGGAGCATTGTTGAGCCCTTCTACCGCACTCAAGCCATTGATCGTTCTTGGTGCTTCTGCCACTGTGGTGGTAAACATGTGGATGCAATTCTCAAGCCTCACGCGTGGGCTGGTCCATGTTGTCGAGGAGCAAGTTAATAGTGTCTTTACCGACGTCCTGGAGAACATGTTGGGTCGCCTGGAGGATGATCCTGAAGCCACTTCATATGATCAGTCAGACTTGGACTTTGCCTTCAGGAAAGCAGATTATCGCTTCCGGGGGCTGGACGCAGAAGGTGAACCCATGAATCCACCTTCTACCGGACTCTTCAAATGCATCAAGGAAGATCACGACATCATCATAGATGTTCGAGACAAAGTTGCCGCCACGAAGACCGGGCGATCAGAAGATGAGGAGGAACATGAAGTCGAGATGGTGTCCAGTGAGCGGGCTGAGCAGCTCAAAAAGCTATATCAGCATTATCTTGCAAAGACGAGCTTGGATGATGTATTGGAATGGCGCATATTTGAAGAGACTGATGCACTCACAGATATCATGCTGCGGGAGCACAACATGAGACTTCAGCTCCTTGACTTCAGTGGGATCGTGTCGGCGGAGAAAGAGACCCGAAAAGGCGCCAAAGACGATTCCAAGAAGCAGCTTCCCAAAGCATACCTTATCCACAAGTCCATCTTCCGTGACGGCTTCGATCAGATGGCTCAGATGATAGTGCAGCTTGCAAGTGAATTTGTTCACATCAATGTGTGGAGTTCTTGTTTTTGCTACTGGCGTCATTTGCGTTCCCACAGCTTTGACACGTTTGGACTGCCGTCGCAAAGGGTTTTTACTTGTTTGTTGTAGCGTTTCAGCACATTTGCATGACTTTTTTTCTCATTTGTTTTCTCCATGTTTGTGTTTTGCGTGCATTGTGGCTTTGCACAGCGATTGTGCCTTTCTTGTTGCTTTTGCAGCAGATCTTCATGCCTGTTTGATCACCCCTCTTGAAATAGAAATTTGAGGGGGGAGACGTAGTCAAAATTTATTCTCAATTACTTTTCTGGGGACCTCGCCCCAAAGGTCGGGGGTGATGATCTAAGCACGTGCCGGTGCCTTAAAAACTTGCCGGGAGTAGACAAATAAATAGTAACGATTTGTTTTTTTTTGGGGGGGGGCAAGAGGGTAGCAAATTTGGTTGGGGGGGAGGCCATTCCGCAGGGGGCGGACGCTTGTTCACGACCTTCCACCGCTGGAAATTTCTTTTCCCCTTCCTTCCCCGTGTAGAAATTGGAAGACCGGCCAGGCCCTGAGACAGGCGAGCAAGGGGGAAAGGAGAGCATCCAGAACAGCACAGTTTTCCAAGACCGTTTCCTTGTACCCGCAAGTTGTACCTAAGTCAGGCCCGAAAAAATACCCTCATATCGCAGCCGATTTAGAGGAGGACCCCATGGGGACCCTGATCTGTGGAAGCCAAAATGAAAGAAGTGTACCTTTATAGCACTCACAGGGGGCGAAAAGTACACTTCTTTTGCTTCACAGAAACAGCCACATGATGCAAATGATGCGGCCCAAGTACCCTGCATCATCCGCATCATTGTTTTTTTGTTTGCGGCTCGGACGAAGTGTCTCCACCGTGCCTTTGCACACCTTCTAGGAAAATTTCTTTCGGTCGGCCAAAGGCACGGTCAAATTAGGGTTTCTGGGTTCTCCCATTGAAAACGGTCAATTTGGGATGACTTTGGGGTACCTCCATCTCAAGAAGCACCCATATGGTGACAGTGTGTTGTGGTGATGTGCGGTGGTGGCATATTGTAATTACATGTCGCATGGTGCTGGCGAGTGGTGGGGGGTGCTGATGACCTGGTGGTGCTGGTGACGAGTGGTGGTGGTGACATATGGTGGCGACGACTTGTTGTGGTGGTGACGCTTGATAGTAGTGATGACGTGCACGTGGTGGTGATGTGGTGACGTGCGGTGGTGGTGACGCGTGCTGGTGGTCGTGTCGTGAAGGTGACGTGCGCTGGTGATGTGTGGTGGTGGTGAAGTGTGGTGAAGGTGTGGTGACGCGTGGTGGTTGCGTAAGATGGTGACGGCGATGTATGGTGGTGACATGTGGTGGTGATGTGTGGTGTCCTTGTGTGGTGATATCATGTGGTGGTGATGCTGCGTGGTGGTGACGTGTGGTGATGTCATGTGGTGATCTCATGTTGTTGTGTCCTGTGGTGCTTTTGCCTGGTGGTGGCGTGTGGTGTCCGTGTGTGGTGGTGACGTGTGGTGTCCTTGTGTGGTGGTGACGTCTTCCCACTGTCGGGCCGTTCGTCCTCTGGTCCCTTGTAGTTGCTCACGGTTGAAAAGACGGTAACATGTGAGGTTATTTGGGTCCTTTAATTGTGTTGTTTTCTTGTCTGCTCTGCAGCGGCGAGGGCAGTTTTTGACATTTGACCCAGGCAGTGGGCTGATCCGATGTTTCAGTGGGACGGTATCGTGGAGAAGGTAACAAACTTCTTTGACGATGCGGTGCCAAAGTTCATTTGCAGCTGCGCTGTGTCCAGCTTTGATGCAAATCGAATGGGCAGTGTCGCCCAGAAGGTCTTGGCAAAGGTAGCACACTACGTCGAGACGAGCATCAAGGAGGAACCTGCCAAGACCATGAAACTCACTGATCTCATGACGGCGCTCAAAGAAGAGAGCGGCTGGGCTTCAGGCCTTTTGTTTTCCAAAGGAAATTTTGCATTTGTTGAGAAGCAGGCATGGTCTTTTCTGCGTGATCAAGTGAAACGAGTGATGCCAAACAGCAAATCAAGCAATACCATTCCAGTCTACAAACTGGTGGCAGTGTTTGAGAAGCTGATCGAGGGACGCGTTTGGTGGTCAGCACTTAGCCCATTCTTGAAGGAAGAATGTGGGTTTATGGATGCAGAGATTGATGAGGGTGACTTAGCAAAAGCATTTATGAATACTTCGAAAGGCTGTGGTTTCATGGACTTTCAGGACATTCCAGACGTCCTAATGTGGATGACCGATGGTGGCTTGTGGAAGGCCGCGGCAGTGGCTTTGTTGCGTGAAATCGGTGTGGCAGGAGAACTAGGCAACGAAAGCCTAGGCACTGCCCAGGATGAGAAATCTCGAGTCGATGACGAATGGAACCCACCAAAGTGGCCTCCTTGGATCTTGGGCCGTTGGCAGGATGCCACCGATGAGAAGCCTAACCCAGCGGCTGGGCAGGCCGGCTTCTTGCAGAAGTCAGATGTCCCAGGTTTGATCGAGGATTTGCTCCTCGACATAGCGAAGGACCGTATCAAGAAAGACGATGACCTTCAGCATTTGGAAGACCTGCGCGGCTACCCAGATTGGAAGTACAAGCCAATGGACGAAGTGCAGGGCTGCCCAGCAGAGATGTGGAAGTACATTGATGATACTCATTTGGCCAAGCTTCGCGGTATTCCATGGGAAGCATTTGACTTCATCCTTTCAAAGTTTGACATGGACATGCCCGAACCAGCATCTCGCAAGATCTTCAGCAGCGCCAATGAGATTGCTAAAGCAGCCTTGCGAGAAGGCTTTATCCAGCCGCCTCAAGTCTTAAGCATCATCATGCACATACAAACAAAGCATCGCCCGATTTCGTTGGCTGGATTTGGCAAGCTGCTGTCAAAGGCTGGTATCACCTTACCCAAGCAAGTGATTCAGAGCATTTTTGGTCAGCTTGCTGACATCACGTTGAAGACGGGTGAGGAAAGCTTTGTGTGTGAAGATTTGGTCGATTTGGAGGAATTGGGGCCGCTTGTGGAGAGGTATCTCTCTGGCGGAATGTGGCTAGAAGCACTCTACGGGGTCCTGCAGAACGAAGAGATTGAGGCGAGCTTCATGGAAGTGTCCAGGCATTTTGCAGCAATTGACAAGCAGGGTATTGGAATCCTCAAGCCCAGTGAAGTTATCAAATTGATGATGTCGCTTCAGAGAACTGGCATTTCCTACCAAACATTTGCCGACATGATTCTGAAGGATATGAAATTCTCTGTCAGTGACAGCAATGTACGAATTCTATTCAACATGGTCGACAGGTCCGGCAATGGGAGCATCTCTAAGCTGGAGTTCATGGAGGGCTTCAAAGAATTGGTGCGAGGCATACTGCCAAATTTGATTCTCAGTTCCCTTTCATTGCTACCGGAGCAGATCGCCAACCACATTCTGAGCACTTTGGTGTTTCTTTTGTTGTTGTTCACTTTCCTGTTCACTTCCATGGAGGCACTGGCCCCTTCCTCAGAAGACCTGGACTACATGGGAGCAATTCAAGCCGCAGTGGCGGGTATGGCTGCTCTGGGTGTGCGAGCGCAGAGCACTAGCGGCATGGACGCCCAAAGCATCAAGGAAGCGATCGCGGCTCGCCTTAGCCAGCTGCTGCCAGGTCAGAAAAGGCGTTGAGGCGAAGCCTCAAACCTGACCCCCGCATCGGTATCACCGGACTGAACCGCCAGAGCCCGCCCATTGCTGTACATGCGCAAACCGGCGGATATCAAGTCTTAACTTAAGATTGAGTAAATCTAATGGACAAGTGTCATAAGCAGATCTGATTTTCACGGGTATGACCTCTGCCGGTTTGTGGCAACGTGGCAGGTAGTTAATAACTAGGTCTATCGTGTGCAGTGTCTTTAGGCCTGTGCTGGTTTCGTTGTCGTGTCGAATAGCGACATGACGACTTGCTTCTTCGCGGCATGATCGACTCGAGTCCGTGTGAGAGAGAGAGGTAATAATTAGGCAGACATTTGCGCACATCGAGGTTCTTTTTCGACTTCGATTCAGGTGCCCGAAGCCTCTGGCATGAAGAATGTGCCAATGTTGCACCTGCCCGCTTAAGAGCTCGGAGTACTTCACTTGCCAGGGTGTCTGAGAAAAAACCCGGATCTATGGACTCTTCTGGTTGAACAGATCTCACACATGAGCATGTTTCAACATCCACAGGCTTCAGCTCGCTTTGTGCGCGCAGCTTTCTTTAGCTTTCAAGATGACACATGTTTTCTCTTCCCTTACTTTGTGGGAGCATGTCGGCTGATCATTTTTGCTCACCGCTTTGCTCTCCTTGCGAATGTACTAGCGGTGAATTCATAGCGGCAGGGGCAGCCTGGCGTCTTGCTCAAGCGACGCACACATATGAGGCCCCAGTCATGGCTTGACTTGGTCAAGAACGAGGGTGGTGAGGAGGCTGAAGAGACCACTTCATGGATCTGAGCTACTTGTTGATGCACGCCTCACGGAGATGCTTAAAGACTACTCCTCCCAGCCTCCCAGCTTGATCCTGCCCTGAATACCTGGTTGTTTCATGTTGTTTCTCTATGTTGTTGCAAGCAGTACGGGTACCCTTTCGAACTTTATCAAGCTTGAGCCTGGTGGAGATGGTCGGGGATGGCCCAGCTGCTCCGATCTGAGCTCGACTTCCCGCCAGATGACCCGCAGTACTCGACCTCCGGGCGTTGAAGCGCTTGACTGCACAGACTTTGCTGCACCAGCACTGAAGCAGGACATCATCTTTGACTGCCTCATCACGCTGTTGGGTGCCTTTCTCATCGAAGCATCGAATCCAGTCCTGCTGTTGTGGGATTTGCCTGAAGCCGAGGTTCCCATGGCATCAGAGCTTCCCCCAAGGACTTCATCGATGCTGTGGCAGAGGTGAGGCGGACTTGCCCGGGTGTGAGCTGTGTCGCCGGTGCCAGGGGCTGAGAGTTTTGAAGCTGTGTTGCGCAGCCACTTCCAGACATCCTCTTGTCAGGACAGCAACCTGGGTGTTGCCTGCAGCAGTCCCGGAACGCCGAGGACGTGGGGAAAGCGCTAGCCAGCTTGGTCGCAAGCTGCAGGCCTGTGGGCCGACGGCCTGGAGGACAGTGGCCAGCCGCACAGCGGTGCATGCTGCGGATGCAAGGGAGCCGACCCGAAGCATGTGCACGTGGTCATGAACCATGCGGTAGACGCCAGCATCTCTCCAGGCCCTGCTACTTGCAGCCAGTGCTGGAAGGGAAGGTGTGACTCGCATAGGTTCCTCAACTAGCGGGCCTTCCTGTCCGGTCTTACGTGCCCGAAGCTCAGAAAGCGAAGGCGAAGGTGGCGAACACCCTGCAGCCAAAGCTCCGACCTCCTTGAGGTCACCGGATCCTGTGTCTTGTGGCTCACAGTGATCTCCTGGAGAAGTCGGCTTTGGCGCCTGTGACGGTGAGGCAGCGCGCTCCACATCCTGGCAGACCCAGCCCACAGTTTACCCATCCTGCGGCCGTTGTGCTGGTTTGAGACAACCCAGTAGCCCAGCCGTACAAACCGCAAGATGTCACGTGCGTGTTGCAACCAGTTTCTCTGCCTAGCAGAGTGTTGGTGGTGTTGGGACTCAAGCGAGCCTGCGTGGAGCTTGACGGGCCTTTTGCCGACGGTTCGGCAGCTGTTAAGAAGCTTTCACTGCATGCCTGTTATTGAATCGTGGATCGAAGGTCGCGCGCCTTCCGGTGGACATCGACCTGAAGTTTGTCTTGAGGCCTGCTGCACGATCACGCGTATTGACAATCGTCGTTCCGAGCTTCTGCTCGTTTGGGATTTTGCAACCCCATTGCGCGCTGTTCAAGCGTGAGTGTCATTCTTTCCCAGATCCAGGGATTCAAAGAACGGGGAGCTACGTCCCGTCCGTGATGATCACCCTTCGCCCATGGAACAGGCTCGCGGTTTCTCGCTCGTGGTTGCAGCGGCTGTTGATGTCCAAAAACTATGGTGGCTCACTGGCTTTCGCTGCGACCGGCCTGCCATCGTGGATGCAGCGATTTGGGTCATGGAGTAAGGATGGACCAGCTCCTATGCTTTGGTCTGCAGTGCCGCATCGTGCCACATGAAAGGACGAATGCTGGTCACGCATACGAGAAACGGAAGGACTGCCCGTAGCCTTGGCCGAATAGGCTGGCAGCTGCGCTGGAGGTGATCCCTGAATGTTTGACTGATATGCAGCAATTTGTCAGGTTAGCGCTTTGGAAGAGTTGTCAAACCGCTGGTCGCACTCTCAGCAAGCCTACCGCGGTGGCATCAAACATGTGTGTGAACAGATGGTGCTCATCATGAAAGGTACTTCATGCATCTGTGCTGCGAAGAGCGAAGGATGGGTCTGCCGTGGCCTCAGGGTCATGTCCTTGACTGTACTGCATTCAATCATGACCGAGCATGAATGCTAGCAGCTGCTGTTCTGCAGAGACAAGTAGAACAGTATTGAAGTGGTGAAGCCTGTGCATTGCATGAATAGATGTGTTAAACAAACAAGGTTTGTTTTGCCACAATTTCTCGGATTCGAGCGACCTTTCAGGAAAGCACAATGGAGGAATGTGTAAATCATGATTGAATCGTTAAGTTGTTCATTCTTGTTCTGCCTCCTTGCAGGAAGCCTACTCAAGTGTTTGAACCAACTCTTGATATACGTAAACCCCATCAGGGAACCAGGGAACCACATTGTGCTGTGGGGCGATTATTGCAGCGCGGCCACTTGAACAGTTCCTGCTCTTGATCCCGTTTGATCCCACGAGCCCACCGCGACCTTCGAGATGCTGCGCAGGATCCCCAGCGAAGCGCTCTCGCACGCAGGCCCCGAGGAGCAGGAGCTGCGGTGCAAGCTGCTGCGTGGAGCCACCATCGTCTTCTTCTCGGCCGGCTATCCCAGGAAGAAGTTCATCTACCGCAAAGCCGCCAAAATGGGCGTCAAGGCAGTCATCATCGACACACCTGACTCGTGGGCGAAGTCGCTTGTCGAGGAGCAGGTTATCGCGAAGTTCATCCCCGTGGACATGGGGATGGACGCTGAGTCGGTGTTCAACAGCGCACTCGCCGCCATCAAGGAGCTCAGCGCGGACGAAGCGACGGGTCCAGCGGACGGCATCTGCACGTTCTTGGAGCAGAGTCTGGAGATGGCGTCTCGTCTGGCCGAGGCAACTGGGCTCCCCGGCCCCAAGCCCGAGGCGGTGGACATCGCGCGCAACAAACACCTCACCCGGAAAGTCATGGCGGACGCCGGGCTGCCCTCCATCGCCAACATGCTCATCGAGAACGAATCTCAACTCGAGGAGGCTGCGCGAAAGGTCGGCTTTCCGTCTGTGCTGAAGCCTGTGGGCGGCTTCGCTTCGTTGGGCGTGCAGAAGGTGAACAACGAGGCAGAGTTGCTGTCGGTGTACCGCGAAGTCGTATCGGTACTGCGCGGGCTGGTGGTTTCGGAGGGCTCTGCTCTGCGCTCGAGTGCTGCTCCCGACGAGAGGACCAATGGCGTCGATCTTGACAAAGTGATTGACACGACGGTGATGTTGGAGGAGTACTTGGATGGCGACGAGGTGGACATCGACATCGTCATGAGCAACGGAGAGGCGCGATACATCACCGTGTCGGACAACGGGCCGACTCACGA
>CAJNJA010092597.1:0-19610 GCA_905231915.1 Symbiodinium necroappetens
AGAGCGAGAGAAAGAGAGAGACAGAGAGAGAGTGGGAGAGAGAGGGAGAGAGAGGGAGAGAGAGGGAAGGAAAGAGAGAGGGATCTCGCCTACCATCGCGGGGTTTCTGCGCTTCTGCGCCGCTAGTTCCGGGGTGCCCCGTGGCTGCTCGAGCTGGTCCGTACTCCGTACTCAAGCCGCTGACATGGTAGCAAATCCTTCTAAACTCAGCAACACTGCATTCAAACTTGCCGAAGTTGTTGTCAAGAGAGTCTGCTATCATTTTCGCATGCATGGATCCTAGCATCAAGTTCGAATGAGTTCTTGACGACGGCTTTAAGAAGCGACTGCAACTTCGTGGAATGGCTCAGAGGATCTCGGACTCATGTCGCCTGAGGGCAAAGGGGCTGGCGACACCCCTTCAGAGAGGCAGCTTCGAGTGCACAAGCTGAGTGGGGACTCTGTCCTTGAGACTGGGCTTTTCTTAGGAACTCATTACACATCGGCGGCCATGGAAGTTCATGTTCCGATACATATGTTGCTTTCCTTAACTATTTTGATGCTTTTAATTAACATGTGCAGCTCAAGCTAAAGCCTACAGCCCCGTAGCAAGAACCCAGGAGTTGGCGAGGGAAGAGTCCCTGGAGCTGAGAGCAGTGGAGCCTTGCTTTCAGGGATTTGGGCGTGCTCCCGCAGCCGCAATCGGGGTTTCGGGTGTAGGGTTGTAAAGGGATGCCTTACCGGTCTAATTAGGTCGGGGGTTTGGGGTGGTTTATGGTTTTAGGAGTTCAGCGTTTGCGGGTTTCAGGGTCGAACCTGGGTCAGCAACTTCATGAATAGCGTCATCATTGCCATCATCTGGCGGGTACTGCTGTTCATAGTCTACTAGTATCAGGGAATGAGGAAGGAGAAGATTGTCCAATCTGAATGAACCGTCTGCTTTGTTGTTTTCCATCATTTCAACGCCAGGACCTGGCGAACAAGCTGAGTGAGCCACTCCAGGTGTCTGCTTACCGCCTCTCTTTCGCCATCTTTGGGAGGAAGCTCGAGGATGAGGTGTTTAGGGTTTAGGGTTTAGGGTTTAGGGTTTAGGGTTACGGTTGATGATATAAACCCTGCATTACCCATAAATAAGGAATATACCATGATTCCCATAGTTTAGGGTCCCTAAGGTAATGCAGGATTTATATCCTCAACAGTACTTAGGGACTCCGTGCAAGAACAAGAGTAGTAATGTATATCGATCAACTTATCGTGCGAAGAATAGTCCTATTGGGGTTCTACGGACGAGCCCGGTATTTATGAACTTACTGTTGCTGGTTATTATAGCTGCAGCGAGCGTTTCGAGCCCAGACATGAAAAAATGAGGCAACGGCGCAAGCAGAACCCAACTGCGAGCTCGCAATTTAGGGAACTGCGAATGTAGCAAGAGAGCATGTGCAAGTAATTACTTGGCTTGTCTCTTTACTGCCTTGAAGCCTGAAACCCAAACTGAACCCGAAAGCTCCGAACCCCTAATACAACAACAAAACACTGAAGAGGGCTTAACCAACTTAGCCTAAACCCCTAAACGCCTAAACCCCTAAACCCTCAGTAAACCCCTTAGCCAAAAAAAACAAAAGAGAGAGAGACAGAGAGACCTAAGATGCCCTGAGGTCTTGAAAGACCTGTGGCCGGAGGAGGGAGACCTTGAGTTACAGGTGCTCGTGGGTTTAGGGTCTAGGGTTCAGGTTGAAAGGGTTTAGGGCTTTGGGTTTAGGGCTCAGTGGCTAGGGTTGTGGGCTACTTGGGCTCTTAGGGTTAGGACTATAGGGTTTACACTTGAGGACCAGCTGGTTCTTAGGGTTTAGGACGAAAAGGTCTATGCTTCAGGACTATAGGGTTTAGGGTTTAGGTATAGTGTGTATAGGGATATAGGGTTTATACTTCAGGACTATCGGGCTCTTAGGGTTTAGAGTTTACTACGTTTGTGCCTAGGTTTTAGGGCTTAAAGTGTTGATGCCCTAGTTTGGCTGAGGGTTTGGGGTTTAGGGTTTTAGGGTTGTGATTTTTTCGATTTTTGGGCTTTTAGCATGTTTTCGCAATTCGGGGATCACGAACCTTCGGAACAGGCTGTTGTATTCCCTATAGATGAGATCTCTCAAAAGCCGGGCAGGGCGGATGCTTGAGAGTCTGCATGCCCCTAATCTCCAATCCTCAAAGGCTCAGCCCCAAGTCTGTCAAAGCCGAGCTGGACAGAAGGTGCTGGTACGGCCGATTGACAAGGGCCGCTGTCCCCTGATGAAGCCTGGTCAAATCCTTGAGGCGCGGAAATATCGGAAATAGTAAAGTCCTTTCAGAGCGCAGATCTTGCCGGTCCGGGCTTCGTGGTTGGGGGAGGCAGCTGGCAGGAACATGATAATTAACTCGAAGCTGCACACCAACCCCTGGGTTTAGGCTTTTCGCCAGGTTTACAGCCAGTACTGTGTAGAGCGGGATGCCCTCAACACTGACAGCCTAATGTAACTATGCAGCCTGTAGCTCCTGAATTTGCAATTGCAGCCCAGTCGTCTGCACATACCATCATACCAGATAGCACCGTTGATCTTCCTACTTGTAGACTATGTATTTCCAAGACCGCAACACCGCCACCCCCCGGACCACCGCCACCATTGCGGCAAGTCACGTGGTCGAAGCACACAAGGTTAGACGCAAGCAGGAACACTTGTGTTGTTCCAATTGCTACCGCAAGCGACGACCCCGGACTAAGACTACATGCAAAGCTGACAGGTGCGCCGTGATGGCATCATGAAAGTTGCTGTGACCTTCGAGCTGGGACATGTGCTGGAGCATGATGCCGACAAGTATGTCGTGCACAAAGTGGTGGTGAAGGACGCCATGCACATGACCTTGCTAGCCAGCAGTCGCAAGTAGTGTTTCGGCTTGGCTTCCGGACCTACAACACCGGGCATCGGCCTCTCCTAGGTAAGCGCCACAGCACACCAATAGCGCAGCGCAGCACCGCAGCAACCAGCATACCAAGACCCGTCGTGACCCGTCTGCTGCATAGACCTCCAATGATTGCAAGATGACGAGATGCTCGCATCAGCCGTTACTGGGTTCTTGTTAGGGGATTTAATTTAAGTTACCATAATAAGGAAACTATGTTATTTACCATAGATTCCCTTTATGGTAACTTAAATCAAATCCCTTAGCAAGAACCCAGGTTGCCACCAGCTGCATCAGTGTCCCTGCCGCCTCAGGACCCAGCCGATTTCTTCCCTTCGCCCCAAGTTGTCTTCCTCTACGACGAGGAGACACTCTCCAACAAGGGCAGCAAGACGGTGCCGAAGCTTGGCATGGACGGGGGCCGGTTGTCCTCGCGCAGTTCATTCCCTAAACCCTGAAACCCTCAAACCCTGAAGCCCTATACCCCCAAACCCTAAACTTTGAAACCCCAAACCCTAAAACCCCAACTCCTAAACCCTACGCCCGGAGGATGCCCCTGGTCATGGCCTTCTTCACCACCGGGGATCGCGTGAACTCCCTCTTCGACCGGGGCTTGCAGGAGATCCTCGAGGCTTTTAGGGGGCCTTTAAAGGGATCTATAGGGATCCTAGGCTTCCTTTAAAGGGATCTATAGGGATCCTAGGCTTCCTTTAAAGGGATCTATAGGGATCCTAGGCTTCCTTTAAAGGGATCTATAGCGGTCCTAGGCTTCCTTTAAAGGGTGCTGTAGGGCTTAGGGCTTAGAATTTAGGGGTTAGGGTTTAGGGAGGCTTTCTCAGTTTGGGATTTGGCGTGTGGAGGGTTTAGGGTTTAGGGCTCGGCTGCTGGAGAACGAGGCCTGTTGCTAAAAAGGGTTTGGGGTTTGGGGTGTGGAGCTTCGGGCTTAGGGTTTATAGGATTTAAGGTTTAGTTGAGGCTTGCAAGTTGACGCTTCATGTCGGATTGGGGTTTAGGGTTGGGGGGGGTAGGTTTTCATAGCTTAGGGCTTATTAGACTTTTTGGCAGGGTGTAGATGCCTTTAGAGTAGATTGCCTTATTTTGAAAGACTTGGAGTTGGCCAATGCGAAAAGTGTGCTTTGCGAGTGTGGATTAGAGCCTTCGGACACTTCCTGCTCCAAGACCAAGCACTTGCAGCCCGAAGCCCTAAACCTTACAAGGATCTAATGCCCTCAATCCCTCATTAAACCCTAAAGGTTCTGAGGCGTTCTGAATGTTTCGCAAGAAACAAGAATCCTAGGCATGATTGGGAACTCCGGAGACTTCGGTTCTTGTTCATTCTGTGTGTTTCGTGGCGTTCAATAGATTTAGACGTTGCGCATGCCGACGTCTTCGTTTGCAGGGTTTTTGTAGTGCTGGTTTAGTTTTTCTCGGATGCAGTGGATTTTCGTGGTGCTGGCTGCTGCGTCACTTCTACCGGCGGCTTGAATTTTGCGCATGGCGACGCGGACGACGGCATTAGCTCAAGGCCCTTTCTTCATTTCTAACCCTAAACCCGAGACCCTAAACTCTAAACCCTAAACCTGCCTCAACTGTCGAACCGACATGTCAAATGTGGCGTTGCTCATAGGAACGTCCTTGCTTCCGAAACGAGACAAGTCGCTTGAATGCTGCAACCCGGTATAAAGCTTAAATCCGCAAACCTAAATACCAAATCCTACAACCCTAAACCCTAAAGCTTGAATCCCAAAACCTAAAAACCAAATCCTATAGCACTAAACCCTAAACCCTAAAGCTTAAATCCCAAAACCTAAATACCAATTCCTATATCACTATCTTGGACTGCGAGCTGCAGGGTTCGGGAGGCTGTGCCGCAGCTCTCCCCATGACAGCCTAAAGCCTTCAAGGCTAAAACCAGAGAATGTTGGAACCGAAAAAGCCCCTTTAACAAAAAAAGCGAAGCTTCAAAGCCCGAAAACGTTCGAAAACCCTAAACCCTACACCTTCGACCCTAAACCCTAAACCGTTTAGAAAACCCCCGTGGAAACACTGAAATCCTACATCCAAAGTGGCAGGCGGTGGTTTTGGAGCCGGGGAAGCTGCTGGAGCCGACGCACTGGTCTGATGCACCGGAGCGCTTGCTGCCTTTGGGGTTTAGGGTTTAGGGTCTAGGGTTTATAGGGTTTAGGGTTTAGGGTATGATTTGGGGGTCTTAGGGTTTAGGGTTTAGGGTATGATTAGGGGGTCTTAGCACAGAGGCCTTAGGAAATAGAGTAGCTGAGTAGCATGTGTAAGGTTTTTGCAAGGGTTTCTATAGGGGTGTATATAGAAGCCTTAATTTGTGATACTTACTTAGAACAGGGCTTCATGTTATAATACTTTACGTTTGCATCAATAGATGCACTATGAGGGGATATTAGCTTCAGATATGTAGAACTCTACAATCAACTGTCCAGTAGGAACTCTTCACAAGGTGAGGCTTTTTTTGTAATTCCCTAGACCTCTGCACTGCACCGTTGCAGGAGAATGTTCCGGCCAACTCATCGATGGAGCAAGAGCTGGTGGCCTCGCCTTATGGCCAACTCCTCACTGCTCCTCAACGAACTTCTTAGGGGCTGAGTAACCTTTAGCCTTTTGGGGCTTATATAAACCTATTATATTCAAAAGGTTAACCTTTTTTGGGCTAAGGTACTCGGCCCCTAAGATTTGGTGTCTTTACCCATAGGCTCCTAAGTAGTTCCTTTTTATGGTTCATGTTTAGAATCCTATAAGGTAATCCCAAAAAAGGAACTACTAAGGAGCCTATGGGTATGGCTTTAGAGTTTTAGGTTTTGAAGTTCATCACGGGCTTAGAGTTAGGGTCTTATGGTGCAAGGCCGTCTCGGTTTCTGACTCGCGTGAGGATAGAGGTTCACTTCTTCAGCACTTCAGTGGGAACGCCTGATAGGGCTTTGATATTCGGATCGCTAGGGTAATTTGCGATCCTTGCTTATTAAAGTTGGGAGGCCAATTATGAGTCGGGGGGCCTACAATGTACTCGTCTACCTTGTTTCGTGTCTGCGCTCTGGTTTTATAAGCAGTCACGGATCTCACATTGTTCCTTGGCTTATCAACCTTGAACCTGAAACTTCAAAACCTCCGAAGCTCGAAACCAAGCCCCTAAGAGCCTTAAGCTCGCAATGTAGGAGTCTGATTAAGAAACCTTGGCCGTACCATCCCAAATATATTAGGCTTCATATTAAAAACCCTAATAAAGACCCAGGGTTTCTGAATCAGGTTCCTATATTAACCCCCATTACGAAAGGAACCAACTAAATCCAGCGAGGAGCTGTCTTGTGCACCCAGCTGCCTTCTGGCATACTTAGCAAAGCTCCTGGAGCTCGCCCTGGTACTGGCGAACTCAGCGCCCGGGCAGATTTTTGAAAACGGTTCCTTTCAGTTCCTTTGACGTGCTCGGGTTTAGGGTTTTCAGGCCTTTGAGGTCCAAGGATTGTCATCAAAGTTTGGTGTTTTCTTTGCTTTTACATAGGTTTTTGAGGGATCTATGGGCCGTTTCACGGGTTGTGCAGCGATTTCTGTGAGTTGTATAGGGCTGCTGCTGCTATAGGGCTTACGCAAACTGACTATCTGATGGGGTATGTTTTGGGGGTATAGGTTTTGTATTGGAGGGCTGTGCTTCAGGGTACAAGACAGCTGCATGAGCTTTCTCGGACGGTTCTATAGAACCCTGTAAGTGTTGTATGCATGGTTGTTTGTGTTTCCTTCTAAACAAGGGTTTCACAAGGGTCTTACGCCTCAAACCTTAAACCCTGAAGCCAAAGCCTCAGAGGCCATGAGTCAAACGGTGGGAACCATCCTTTTCGTCCTGCGTGTCGCCGCGCGCGTGGAATCCTCGGCTGTGTACCTTCTCCTGCACGCCGAGGGCTTCCTGGCACGATCCCGAGGGAAAGTTACAGGCTTCCGAACACGCTAGGCCGCTAGGCCCTATGAGCCTGAAACCCTAAACGCGCATGAAAACCCCTGTATAAACCCACTAGTATATACACATCCTGTCATAAGCTCTAAACCCAATGAGCGGTAAACCCGTAGCGATGAGCAATACGGCGACGCCTCTGGATTAAATCCCTATAGATCCTGAGACCTAAACCCGTTAAGCTGAAAGCCCCAACCGTAGGGTTTAGGGGTTTAGGGTTTAAGGGATCAGGGTTTAGGTTTGACGCTTCGAGCACCTGTGCGAGAGAGAGAGAGAGAGAGAGAGAGAGAGAGGGTGTAGGGTTAAACTGCAGCACGGGGCTTGCTGGGCTCAGGTTACGGGGGAACTGCAGCCTGGGGCTTTTGGGCTCAGATTAGGTTGCAGGGGCTAGTCAGGCTGAGACCCTAAACCCTAAACCCTAAACTAAACCCTAAACCCTTATAAACCCTAAACCAAACTAATTCAGGGGCTCGGCTGGGAATGGTAGCCTTTTGGGCTCCGTACTTGGAGGATGAGGGGCCTTAGTACGTGGGGTTATACTTACTTTAATTGGGGTTAAAAGTAGATATATAACTTAGGATGCAGCATTTAGGGTTTAGGAGCTTAGTGTTTCGGGCATGACTACATGTACCTTACTTCTACCCCTCCTTACTAAGCCCCCTTGAGCCTCCAAGCAGTATGCTGAAAGGGCTGAAAGCAGGGTGAAGGATTCTTCCTTCTACTCGCAGGTGTTGCGAGCTTGGGTCTCGCGGCTCAGGCTATCAACAGTAGGTGATCACTCTGAGCAAAGCATCCTGTGATATAGCTCTCCAGAAACACTTCAGAACACTCCACCATCCATCTTACTACGCCATACTCTAAGCTCTCTAACAAGCCAGGGAACATCTCTGCTATAAACACATTCGAATAACCAAAAAATCTTCCTTGCAATACGCCCTGCGCCCTTCGCGTCCCTGGGCACGCCTCCCAAAACAAACACGTGCATTAGGTCTACCAGATCTCGCCACTTCAGGGCCAGTCGCAGCCGCGTAAACGCGCCGACCCTTTCCTCAGCGGACATCACATCCCACAGAGCGAAGCAGTGGCACATTCGATGCAGCAGTCTGCGACCGCGCACTACCGGTGCGCTATCGTATAATGGAGGATTACAATCCACAACATAACCAGCATCCCAGTGAGGCGCCAGTCTGACCCCACGAAGGCGTGCAGCATGGCCTGCATCGGCACGCCGTTAAGACAGGCGGATAGAAAATAAACAGCTACTCCACTATTTTTACTATTCTTCTTTTTACGGCTGATGGAAATGCATTAGTCTGATCTTTCCACATCGCAAAGCAATATCCTAACCATATAACTTCTGCAGACCTAAGACCTAAGACAGAGAATCCTTGTTTGGGTGTCACGGCCTTTGTGCGGTTAGGGTCTGGGGTTTGTATCAGGGTTAATCCCTCGACCCGTCCAGGGACGTTTTGGTGAAACAAGGCTCTTAAACCCTACATATACTCTAAAGCCCTCAGACCCTTATGAAATGGAACCCTAAACCCCAGAAAGCTCTAAACCCCAAACATCCCCCACACCAGAAAGCTCCCAAACCCTAAATCTCGACCCTCACCACCGGGGGTTTCGGGTTTAGGGGTTTTGGGACTTAGTGCTCACCCCCTTCCAAACATAAACACACGCGAGGCACGAGAAGACATCCCTAAACCCTAAACCCAAAGCCCTAAACACTAAACCCTAAGCCCTAAGCCCTAAGCCCCCAAAAGAAGCCCTAAATCCCAGGAAAGCATCCGGCCGGCGGGCCGCGCCCCGGAGCGCTCCCATGTTCGGCGGCCTCCCTCCATGAGCTCAGAACCTCGGGCCGTGGGATTTAGGGAATTTAGGGTTTAGGGTTTAAGATAAGGCTTCGGCCTTCGCGTTTGGGGTCTAGTATCGGGTTTAGGATAGAGTTTTGCGTGGGTTTTGGGCAGGGTCCAGGGTGCATGGCTTTGGGATTTTGTGTTTGGGCATCAAGTACGTGCTTCAGCAATTGAGGCTTTTGGGCGATAGGCGGCTTTAGGGTGTTCTGAGGACCTTCGTAATTTAGGCTTTGTAGGTGTTGGAGGCCTAGAGGTTCGTAGGCGCATGTAGTCTTCCGGGCTTCAGGAAAGGTTTTAAACGCCGTCGTAGGGTTGCTGTGTGGGTGTACTTCCTAACTTGCAGCTTTAAGTACTGCAGCAGCAGCATGAATGTCTAACTGCCAAGATTTGTTCTTAGAGCTCCTCTTTATAGTTGCTACGATACTGATCATGTACCACAAGGTTCTTTAAGGTTGCTTATTCTAGTTGCTATATGATCACATCTCCCCAATCAACTGAGATCTTGTTAAAGGATTCAATTTTACTTACCATAATACAGAAACCTTATTATTTACCATAGATCCCTATTATGGTAGCTTTCAGTTAACCCCTTAACAAGAACCCAGCCGAACGGGCCTACTACGTGACAATGCTTGATTCTACAACCCTAAACCTCTCTATCATATATTTATTTATAAGCTTTATGTCTCCGTGGTTTAAGCCCAATCGTTCGTGGTTTAAGGCAAATCATCGTTTTTTTGGCCTTGAACCACGAGTTTTTTGGCTTAAGCCACGAATATTCGTGGTTTAAGGCAAGGTCTTTCGTGGTTTAAGGCAACATCGTTCGTGGTTTAAGGCAGCATCGTTCGTGGTTTAAGGCCAACCAATCGTGGTTTAAGGCCAATCGTTCGTGGTTTAAGATCAATTGCTCGTGGTTTAAGGCCAACTGTTCGTGGTTTAAGGCCAATCTACACCCTACCAGGCCCAGAGCGGAAGCCCATGTCGAGAGCGCTCACGACCACGCCTCCCTGACCGTAGGGCCTCAGGGTTTAAGGGTTTAGGGTGGAGTGTGTAGGGTATAGGGTTTAAAGGGTTTAGGGTTTGGTGGATGCAAGCCTCATATAGCAGTGTGGTGGCTGGGTCAAACTACCGACTCATCTGTGTCAGAGATGTGCAAAAACCTAGCCGCAATGATGAAAATACCGCAATGGACGAATACTCTGACAGCTTTGTGCACTTTAGAATGTAGTTCTGAAATTGGGCTACCTCAAGGCTTCAACCCGATAATTAGACCATACCCTACATCAAACACGGAACCCATTGCCCGGCAGCCCAAATTTGCTGAGAAGCCGGCCGTCAGCGCTTGCGGCAAATTTTCGTGGAGGCGGAGGCATGCCGGGCCCCGCAGTGATGCGGGGTTTAGAAGTTTACGGCTTTAGGGTTTAGGATTTTGGGGGGTTTCCGGTTTGGGGAAATAGGCTTTGGAGTTTTAGGGCTGGGTTTTGGGCTTTGAGGGGTTTGAGCTTTGGCGTTTTTTGGGCTTGGAGTTTTGTGTTTTTGAGGTTTCGATACCAGAATGGCCTTTTCTGTGCAATCACACCGGTCAGGGCCTGTCAGGGGTGTCAGGGTTTGAAGCTGCACAACTGTAGGGACTTGAGGATCCCGGATGAGTTATCCTCCAGTCCTTGAATGACCGTAGCACTGCGATCCCTGAGAAGGGGGTAGTGAAGTGAATGGCAGAAGCGGTAACAACGACATCGTTGATAGTAAGGGTGATATCAACACCTGCCACGAGTACTAACCACACACAAAGTAATTCCTAAGACTCAGACGACATAAAGGAAGGGCTAGCCGCTTAGCCCCATTCAAGCATATCGAAAATAAGTCACAGCCAAGCCATGCACAAACCTGTACTGACTTAACAAAGACAATTCGAACAGCAACAAAACCCAACCAGGAAACACAAACACAGAAACAGCTGACAAATTTGGAGAGCAGGGGTAAAATCCCCTAAACCATACACCCTAAATCCTGCCTCAAATCTAAACCCCTAAACCCTAAACCTTTGAAATTGAATCCTCAACCTAAACCCTAAAAGCCTAAAGAGTGAATCCTAAACCCTGAACCACCCTCAACCCTAAATCCTTAAACCCATTAACCCTAAACCTTAAACCTGCCATGCCTGCGTTGAGTGAGTGTGTGAGTCGAAACCTTAAACCCGAACTCCGGTAAAAGGAGTTCAAAAAACAAAAACTAAACCTTAAACCCCTAAAGCCCTAAAGCCCTAAACCCTAAACCCCAAAGGGAAAAAACCCTAAAGCCCCAAAGAACTCCAGGGCTGGCTCGACGCCTGGCTCTCTGAGCTCCACGGCCTCGCCCAAAAGGCAGCAGCTGCGGCCTCCGGAAAAGGTGGGGCGGTGGGGGTGGATTTAGGGTTTAGGGTTTTCGAGATTTGTTGTGATATGTTAGGAGTTTGTAAAGGTTCCTTGAACAGCGTAGAAAAAGGTTTGATAGGACTGTTTCATGGTCTTGTGATGGGTTTACTTTCAAGAGTTTAGGGTTTAGGGTCCTACACGGGGTGCAAGGGGCGTCTTTACAGTTTTCTAACTCGAGGATGTCATAGGGTGTCCCCAGAGAGCCCAACATGATCAAGACATGTTTGTAAACTAAACAATAACGTGAAGCCCTCGTTAACTGAAGGAATGTTCTTTCACAGGGAATATTGGGTCTCTTGGCTCAAAGGACTCAGAGGGCTTTTTCAGGGGTCTTTGCTGTCCTATAGCTCTCCAACCCAGGCAACCAGATAGCCATTAGCCCCTAAACCCTAAACCCGAAAACCCTAAACCCTAAACAACCCTAAACAACCCTAAACAACCCTAAACAACCCTAAACCCCTAAACAACCCTAAACCCTAAACCCCTAAACCCTGAAACCTTCGGCCTGCGAACTGCGGTGCAAGCAGCAGGCGAGGAGGCATCGGGTGGAGGCGGCGGTGGCCTCTTTGGAGGCAGCCGGTCGTCTCCCAAAGCCGGGGGTTCCCTTTTCAAGGTTTAGGGCTTAGGGCTTAGGGTTTAGGGTTTTAGGCTTACAGTTTAGGGTTTAGGGTTTAGGGTTTAGGGCCTTTAGGGCTTAGGGTTTAGGGTTTTAGGCTTACAGTTTAGGGTTTAGGGCTTAGGGCTTGGGGTTTCGGTAGGCCCGAGCCCCCTAAATCTCGGGGTCGTCGAGGTTACGGTAAAGTTTAGAGTTTAGGGTTTAAGGCTTTGGGTTTAGGGTTTAGGGTTTAGGGTTCTGGCCTCTTTGGAGGCAGCCGGTCGTTGCATTCCTACGCGGGGGGCAGGGGGGGTAACCTCGAGTTTGATGGTACGAGCTTTATATGGGCTCAGGGCTCTAGCGTCTTGGAGTAGACCTCTTCAGAGACGTGCTGGTCGGGTTCACTGATATTGATACGTTCAGCGGTCGAAAGACTGACTCTTGTTTTGGGACGGCGAGATAGATCTTTATTTGGGGCTTAGGTTTCAAGCCTCCGCAGTCTTAAACCCTAAACCCTAAACCTAAACCTTCAAAGTTGTTGGTCTTCACGGTTTAAGATTTCCAGTTAAGACTCATAAGGTGCGGTCTGTAGAGATCTGTGGATCCCAGTGTTCATCCATAAAACCCTGTAAGGTTCAGGGTTTAGTGTTTAGGGTTTAGGGGTTTAGGGTTCAGAGTTCAGGGTTTAGGGTTCAGGGTTTAGGGTTTAGTGTTCATGGTTTAGGGCTTACAGGGTCCTAAACCCTGGCCGTACCGACGATGCCAGGTGCGACAACGAATGTGGCTAGGAGCAAAGCTCAGCAGAGTTTGGACAAGTACATGAGGAATCTTGACTCCACATCAGGTATTTTGCGGTTCAGTTTTACGGGCATAGGGGCCAGGACTTGATTAAGGGGTTCCAGGCTTGAGGATTTAGGCTTTGGGGTTTGGGTTTAATGGTTTCGGGTTGAGGGGTTTAAAAAGTGTATGTATCTGATTGGGGTTGTGGGCTTAAGATGTATCTAACTGACTTGTAGCGGCGTATATGGGATGTTTTGTAAAGCGAGGATCCCATTTGAGGTCCCAGAAATAGTACGGCACCCTGAGAAAGGGACATCAAAAGGGACCCTAATTTAGAGAACAACCCATGGAGGTAGTTCTCTAAGTTAGGGTCCCTTCTGGGGCCCCTTTGTTTCTTAAACAAGGGTGCCGTACGTACTCTAATCGGGGACCCTAGAAGGGACCCTAACTTAGAGAACAAAACCCATGTAACAGCTGATCCTCACACCCTAACCCTAAACCCTAGAAGGGACCCTAATTTAGAGAACAAAACCCATATAACAGCTGATCCTCACACCCTAACCCTAAACCCTAAAAGGGACCCGGATTTTTAGAGAACAACCCCATATACGAAGTCTCTCGAGCTCTCCTCTTTCGAGACCTTCAGTCGAACCTCAGCCAGCCCCCGTTATCTTAGGGGCTGAGCAGGTAAGCTTTAACCTTTAGGGGCTTATTTAAACCTACTATAATTCAAAAGGTTAACCTTTTTTGGGCTAAGGTAGTCGGCCCCTAAGTTATAGGGTTTAGGGTTTAGGATTTAGGGTTTAGGATCTAGGGTTTAGGGTGTAGGGGTTAGGGTTTTAGGGACTTAGGGTTTAGGATTTAGGGTTTAGGGTTTAGGGTTCAGGTTCATGAGCATTGTTTCGTTTGTGTCGTCTCAGAAGTGAGAAGTGTAGTGTCTCAGATCTACACATGCTCCCTGGGTTATTGCACTAGTCCAGATGCATAACAGGGGTTCAGGTTCGGGGGCGGGGTAGGTAGGACAACCCTAAACCCTAAAACCCGTAGGACGTTGAGAAATTTTTGAACCCCGAAGCTTATGCGATGAGGCTGGGTTCCAGCGCGAAAGCAGCAGAGGCGTAGGATATGTCAAGAGTCAAGAGCAGATGATTGAAGGGAGGGTTGGGGTTTGGGTTTGGAGTGCTGGTTCCCAGCTCAACCTGGAACTGAAGCCTAAACCAAAGCCTAAATCCCAAGATGTCGAAGGCGGAAACAGGAACCCAGGATGATGAAGCCTCTGGGCTAAAGCCGGGAAAATTGACAACCAGAAGGATTCAGGGGTTTAGGGTTCCGTGTGACTGTTTTTGGCTTCGTTTGATGCAGGATTGTGTGAAAGCACGCAGTGCTGTTTCCCAGCATTTCCCAGCTGATCAGCAGAGTCTGGGTTCAGAAAAAGAAGGGTTTACGGAGCTCTACAGCTCAACACCCTAAACCCTAAACCCTAAAGCCCTAAACCCTAAACCCCTAAACCCTAAAGTTTACGGAGCTCCACAGCTCAACACCCTAGGCACTCAAGCCTGGACTTCGGGTTCAGGATGTTGAAGGTCCCGGGTTCAGGGAGCCCTAAACCACAAGGCGAGAAGTCGAATGCAAACACGGTTTAGGGCTTAGGGTTTAGGGTTTAGGGTTTAGGGGTTTAGGGTTTTAGGGGTTTAGGGTTTAGGGTTTAGGGTTTAGGGGTTTAGGGTTTAGGGTTTAGGGTAAACTACCAGGACTTCCTGCAACATCCACGCTCACATCCTCCTGCTCCTTCGCAATGTGCCTCGGAAGAAGCCAAGGGTTTAGGGCTCACGGCTTTATCCTCATATCGGAGCCATATAAATGAGTTGAATAAAAGGAGACCCCGACAAATTGTCTTGGTAAGTAGTGGCTTCTAGATTGGGGTTCCTGCTCCCATGCCCTGGGAAGATGCCAAGCAAGGACACCTAAGGACTGTTCTCAGACAGATTCCCGTTCGCTTACATGAGGCTTGAGACCGCAGCATATTGTTTAGGGCCAGGCTCGTGCATTAGAGCTGTCGCAGTGAAAGAGCATGAAGGAGCAGATCATGACTGCAGTGCTGCTGAGAGCGAAAACTGAGAACACTACACCGACGGATAACACGAAAAGCAACATTACGTCCGTGTATCTACTCTGTATATATATATACACTGGTTATGTACTATTTACTCGTTTTACATTTGCACATGTTCTTACGCAGAGTGCATGGAGAATCATGCCGACAGGAACCATAACTTCACTGATACTGCCGCTGGACCAACTCTTGCGTTACCCAGAGTACCCTAGCCTACAACAGCTGTCATACTTCCCTGGGTATGGATAACTTAGATAGCCAATGGGAGAAACCACCTGCGGACCGGGGGGCCTTCTACGTAGTAAGCTATCCAAAGGGTCCGAAGTACCTCCCGAGACACTAAAGACTTAAACCCTAAACCCCTAGACCATCGTAAGATCCTATAGACACCACGAAAAACCCACGGGAGTCACTTTGACTAAACGGCCTATAGCGACGTATCTAAATCGCAGGTCCCGGAAGACGAGCTGGACGAGCGAAGTGTCAGCAGGATTCTGTCCCTCAGCGGCGAAGCTTGCAAGCTTTTATCTACTGTGTGGTAAGCGTTCGTAAAGTTCTTGTGATTTTGGGGTTTAGGATTGTGTTTAGATTGCTTGCGTTTATAGGAACAGTTTATCTTCCCTAAACCCTAGACCCATTTTGCAACCGCGAGTTTAAACTTGCTGCTGGCCCCTCTACTGATTCTACTGGGCAATGAAGGTCCTCCTTCACCTTCCTGTCACTTCATCACACCTTCAACCAGGACCCGGCTGAGGGTCTGAGGTTTACCTGTAGCCGGAAAAGACCCCTTTTTTGTGGGGGTTCTTTATTATGGTTCCTATTTTAAATTTCCTTAAACGGGTAGGTCTTTTCGACAACAGGTAGGGTTTTGGGGGGTGCGGGATTTAGCCTGTTGCAAAAGGGGTCAGGGTTCAGAGTCCAAGCGCTCAGGGACCCGGGTTACGGAGAAGCTTAAGGTTTTGGAGTTGAGTTCGGGTGTTTGGTTTGGGGTGGAGGACTCTGAATGTAGGGCTTGTCACATGTCACACTCACAACCAGGACCATCGGGCGTATCAATTTGAGATTGAGGTATTCAGGGGGGCAAGCTCGCACTCTGTGTCTGTCTGTCTGTCTGTCTGTCTGTCTGTCTGTCTGTCTGTCTGTCTGTCGGTCTGTCGGTCTGTCGGTCTGTCGGTCTGTCGGTCTGTCGGTCTGTCGGTCTGTGTGTGTGTGTTGGACAGGACGCTCTAATTTCATTGAACAATAGGAGAAAGGAGTTCCTTCTGCTAAACGGGCTACTGGAGAACTAGGAAACAGGGCTGATGATCATTGAGGCGTCACGTTCCCTCAACCCTAAACCGTCAGGGACATTGAGGTGTCTTGGTTTCTGAAATCCTCTCGAGAAGATCCTGGCCTCTAGGTTTCAGGGGTTCGTGGCGTCTTTCGAATGTTGCACCTTAAGACCATAAACCTCGAAAGCCTAAACCTTACCACCCTCACCCTAAACCGGTACGTTACAGAGCACCGCTACCTTCCGTTGAGAAGCCTGCTATCCGTAAGCCAGAAGCCTACATAGTTTAAAGAACACCGACCCTAAACCCTAAACCCTAGACCCTAGACCCTAAACCCGAAACCCTAAACCCTAAACCCTAGACCCTAAACCCTAAACCCTAAACTATTGGGGAGTAGGGAGGACGGAGTGGCCGAGATTGGCTCGATACGAGACTCTCCCGACTGTACTTCCACTTCGGTTTAGGGCTTAGGGTTAGGGTTTAGGGCTTAGGGTGGCTTAGGGCTTAAAGCCTGTGCGTTTTAATTGCGATGTGTTCTAACCGTGGGGTGGGTCCCAGAGGACTTTTGGATCCAGCATCTCGGGCTTGAGGGTCGAGAGGGGCCGTTCTCACTATGCCGCCCTAGTCTTTTGCAGATACCCCCTAAACCCTACACCCCGGCAACCCCTATAGGCCCTATACCGAAGAATCATCCATCCCTTCAACAGGACTTCTTGGACATACCGGAGACAGAGCTTTTCGAAGTGTTCCAGCATCACAGGCCTTATAGCCTACTTCAGAAACGAAACCGCGGCAATGTTACTTGCCGGTTGCATCTATAGGGATTTAGGGTTTAGGGTATGTGTCCCTGCATTGCAGTCTATACACCGCATATCTTTGTCCCTCTCTCTCGCTTTCTCTTTCTCGCTGTCTCTCCCTCTGTATGTCGTGCTTTTGTGCCTGCACACGAGGTTTTGCGATGTCAGTAGTCGCAGTGCGTCGTCAGGCGAAACAAGCAACCCCAAGCCCTAGACTCTAAGCCCCTAAACCCGAGGCCCTAAGCCCCTAGCCCCCCCAAACCCCAAGCCCCTAAACCCTAGACCTTAAGCCCCTAATCCATGAGCCCTCGGCACTAGACCCCAATCCCTGACTAAGCCCCTGAGTGTTCGACCCCACACCCTTTACGTAAGCCGGTTTAGGGTTTATGTCACGTTTGCGGTTTTAGGATTTAGGGTATAGGGTTTATGTCACGTTTGGGGTTTTAAGGTTTAGGGTTTAGGGCTTAGGTCAATGTATTAGAGTGGTGTCCCCCTAGAGAATCAAGCGTAACGTCTCGGCTGCATAGGGTGAGCGTGCAAGTAGAGGCGCTTGGCGATTGAAAGTCGAGAATCCCTAAACCGTCAAACCGTAAATCCCTAAACCTTACGCCTAAAAAAACCTTACTTTTTCTCTTCTTAATCCCACGTCCTAGATCCCAAACCCTAAATGCTCCAAACGCCGACTTTTCCTTAACCTATAAACCGTAATTCCGCTAACCCGGAAAACCGAAGATGCGGGAGTTTAGGTTTGGAGGTTCGGTGGGTTTAGGGTTTCTGATTGGCAGAGTCTGGGTTCAGCGCCGTGGGGCTTTAAGGAAGGGCAGGAAGTGTCCGAGTTAGGGATTTTGGGAGTTATGCAGGGTGTGGGTGTGTAGGTTTGAACTTTGGGACATTGAACCTAACCCCCAGCCAGAATTCGGTGCATGGCTGTGGACGGTTGGAGCTGTTATAAGTATCGGAAGTATCGTCATGATGCCCTAAAACCCTAAACTCTAAACCCCAAACCCCAAACCCTAAACCCTAAACCCTAAACCCTAAACCCAACCCCAAAACCCTAAAACCCTAATGAAAGAACCCTGAACCTATTTGGGATTTAGGGTTTGGGGGAGACTCGCTCGGATTCCCGAAATGTGGATTTCCAAGAGGCGCGGCCTGGTACGGTGGTTCGAGAAGCAGCGAAAAGGCATCTGGGACTTTCCGAACACTTGGGTTTAGGGTTTAAGGTTTAGGGTTTAGGGTACCTTATTTAGGGGGTCCTTAGAATAAGGATCCTACCATTTAGGGTGCTATATTAGGGTCCCCTATTTTCTGGTGGAATATGGGGGTTGAGGATTCTAGGCTATCGGGCTTACCGTACTTGCACACGTCCGCCACTGTATCGTCTTCTCCCCAAAACCTGAACAGTAAAGAATTAGACCGACAGTAAAGACTTAGACCGACCCGAGTCCTTGAGCGACCGACCCGAGTCCTTGAGCCCATGGAGGATCATAAGACAGGCTGCGGTCTCCGCTATTCGCAGCAAGCCTGGCACTGAAGCTCGTAAAACCCCTCTGCCCTTGGAAGGCGCCACATCCTAACACCATCGTTCGTGCTTGTGCACGTATCTATGTGTGTATACATTCTCAAACAGGTTTTAACATAATTACATGCAGGTGCATATCTAAACACATACATACAAATATCCTGTCCGTAAGAATGCATGCTTGAGTCCTTGGGTACTAGTACCCGCACTTGGTCGTCTTCCACTACTACTACTACTACTACTACTACTACTACGACGACGACGACGACGACTACTACTACTACTACTGCCAAGTGGGTGACAAAAACTACTACTACTACTACTACTACTACTACTACTAGACTTATACTACTAGTACTACTGCTACTGCTACTACTGCTGCTGCTGCTACTACTACTACTACTACTGCTACTGCTGCTACTACTACTACTTCTACTACTTCTACTACTTCTGCTACTACTCCTCCTATCACTACCAGTACCGCTGCCGCTACCTCTACTGCCACATCTCTGTACCCAGTGCCCCTAGTTTTGCCAGACAAGGCAAGGAGTATGGCCGCTTCAACCGCGTGTTGCAAGAAGTGCACCAGCAGTTTCCTGGCCTCACGTTTCGGGGTTTGGGGTTTAGACTACGGTGTTTAGTGTACCCACAGCAAGAGTTTTTGCTGCGAGTGCGTTTTTTGGCTGGTCCTCAAACCCCAACGTGACCTCCAGTAGAATTAGAAATCCCCGGGTTGAGATTTGTGACATTTGTTGAGCCTGTCATCAACAGGGCAGGCCCAGGCTCGAATTCGTCTTTCAGCTGTCTCATACGTCCTTTTCCTACCTGCGTAGGTATTTTAGTACAGGTCCTAAGCCTTGATCCCCCCCTGATCTTGAACACTAAACTTTAAACCCTTAGGTTGCTACAGAAGTTTCAGGGCTCAGAGCTTGAAGGCTCTGAGGTGTTTAGGGTTGAGGGTTTAGGGTCTAGTCAGTCATGCTGGGTAATGCCTGGGTCGTTCAAGTCTGTGTCAGCCAGCTGCATCAAGATGAGCTTGCGGTGATCATGCCACCTTTGCAAGACCGCATGTGGGTCACTCATGGCAGGTCCTTGCTTTGCGAGCTTCTGCCTGATGAACAGTTCCACCAGCTACGCTTTATGCGCCATCCCATGTAGTCCTTGTAGTTCTGCAATTTCTATTTCTAGCTCGGAAGATTGTCGCTACTTGCTTCATGCTTATGTTTCTGTCACTCCTCCGGTTGCATCCCTCGTTAAACGAGAAGGCCCTGCTGTTGAGGTGTGTTCGCTGGCACACAATCCAAGCCCATGCTGAAAAGGGTTTAGGGGCCGGCCCGAGAGTATCGAGGTCATGATTGTTGGTATGAGGGTTGGGGGCTGAAGGC
>CAJNJA010092608.1:0-19609 GCA_905231915.1 Symbiodinium necroappetens
CTGCTGCTACTGCTGCTACTGCTATGTCTGCTATGTTGACTACGACGACGACAACTAACACGACGTTGCCGCAGTGCTGAAGCGCACATGTACTGCACCAGACATGTATCAGCTGTCTTCCGAGGATGATTTCATGATGAGTGTTGCCTCTTAGCTGCAGTTGCCCTCTGAAATACCTGCAATGCAGGAAAGTTGCTCACGAGAAAGCGGGATCCAAGCACCTTTCGGCAGGTTGTGCCGTGCGCCGGCCGTGCAGAAAGGGCAAGGCGCGGGATCGTGATTGACAGCATCTGTCACTGAACAGCATGCTCTCTCTGCGTGAGGATCAAGCAGAATTTTCAGATGCACTGCAAGCGTCGAGACCCGCATTGACCTCAGACGAGCAAGTAGCTATTGTCATGGACCATCAGCACCACTGCTGGATTCGCTGCTGGAAGGGGGCCATGACCGCTTTCTAAGCAAGATTCGAGAAGCGGTGGTTCCGCCCAGCCGCGATCCTGAAATCCCGGGTCCCCAGAACCTTGCAGTTGCCAGAGGCTTCGGCCCCCTGATGCCTCAGAGAACCTGGCTGAGTACAACAGGATGGAGGAGGGCTTTGATGACCTAGGGATCTGGGAAGAAATCATGAGAGACTCCGGTAGCAGACTGCTCCCCCGCAGAGATTTGAGACACTTTGAGGTTTTATTTGTAGTCACTATAGCCATCCTGCTGCAGCGTTTGTTTCGGTAGCTCAGCAGTTCAGGCAGTTCAGGCTCAGCACGAGGTTCTGTGACTGGGTTTTCGGACGAATGCTCCAGACTCCAAACGTTTCGGTTACAAGGCCAGGGCCATCATGTCGCGCACGAGCATCTCTGAGGTATGAAAGATGTCAGAGGCTAGACTGGAGTCAACGGTTGAAGGTGCAGGATTTCGACAAAACCTTCGCGGTTTCGTAGGTCTGCGCTGAATAAATTTGTGTAAGCCACACCGCAGAGCTGGAGAAGCTGAAAGCTTGACATTGGCACGTCTTCACGACCCTGGACAGATTTGACGCACTGCGACAGTGCAACAGTGGTCCGTGCTGTGCCCTGCACGCCCGAAGCTTTCCACCAAGCACCCGGACAGCCCCCAGTCGAAGATCTCTTGCACGTGCCGAAATGCCTGCATCACCAACCTGTTACTGTGACGACAGAGCAATCCGACAACTCGCGGTGAGACACCGCGCCAAAGAGCGGAATCGAGAGGCCAGGCAGTGTGGCCCGGAGCGCGACTTGCGATCTGCGAGAGCAGAAAAGTTGAAAACTAACAACAGGAAGGTTTCTACTGCAAAGCCGCGACGTCGAACGACAAGCAATGACCATCAGCAGACTGCATGCATGGATGCCAATGTAAAAGAATTCCGGATCCTGGCCCGGACGTCCTTGAACCCGAAAGCTTCAGTCCAAAGCCTGAGCGCAACAGGATCTCATCTCGAAGATGGAGGCGGCGGCGAAGTTGAAGGAGGTCGGAATCGACTAGCTGCGTATGTGTGCATCTGTAAAGACGAGTAGCTCTGTGCTCATAGTGTGTCCGCGGGGAAAAAAGCAGCTAAGTGTGTGGCGGATGTATGCTGCGAAGATGGAGAAGCCTAAACGTGCGCGTCACAGAAAGAGAAAGAGCAGGATGAGGAGGTGGGCAGAAGACTGGCAGAAGAGTGACAGACTAGACTGGCAGCAGTGATAGCGAGTGCGTACCGTCGCGTGAGTCAGTTCCATGTCAAAGCGTGCATCTCATGCATCCTCAAAAGCACCATGAAGGGATGCAGCAAGACCGCCGGACATTGCTGAACGTTGAGTGTGCACACTTTTTCGGTTTGTGTGCGCCTCTCTGTGTGTGTCTGTGCGCGCGCGCGCGTGTGTGTGTGTGCTTCTGTGTGTTTGTGTGTGTGTGTGTGTGGGAGTGTGTGTGCGTGTGTAGGTTTCTATTTCTATTCTGGTAGGAGTTAAGTCCAACACTTGTGCCAAGACACGATGGTACGAAGACCCCGGTGGTCCCCAAGCTTTGCTGCTGTTTGTCCAGACTCTGAGGCAGTAGAGTTTGTCCAGTACAACATAGTGGCCGATGCTCTCAGAGCTTGTCGTGCCTCTCGGCCAGGCACACAGCCGCCGGCGAAGTTCTGGGGATGACTTGAAGTCGCAGGTGCGAAGTGTCCAGCTGACTTAGTTCCGTGAAGTGAGCAGGTCTTGTGCATTTGTATTTGACCCCCAATCCCTCCCTGCCACAAGCAAGTACATGTTACGGAAGACTGGACGAGCAAGAAGTACCTTCTGCATCTTGCCACGTGAACCAAAACGATCGTGCCTGAAGCTACCTGACAGCACCTAGGCCCTGACCCCTTGTGACTTCCGAAAGTCCCAAACAGCCAACATCCACTAAATCCCATGAGCCTGGAAGACTCCTGGCCGCTTGGAGGTGACTGCATCCTTCCAGCAGCACTCTCGGTTCCGGGCTGGTGGCTGCCATTCTTACTGTTTAGCCATTATAATCACGTACCGCTTCTGCCGGATTCACTTTGCTTTGGAAGTACGGCTATCTGGCTGTACCCATCGCTATTGCCTTTCGCTGGCGACTACGACACTACGATTTGTCAAGTCGTTACGACCTTTCTGACCATGCTGGCCTGTAGGCGTTGACCCATGCTGTGCATCTTTCAGGTGTGCTGGCATCAAGTTTGAAGGCGACGCCCTGTCCGAATTCATGGCGCGGCCTGCTCAGACTTGGAATCGTGGAGCCGAAGCTCCTGAACCTTGAGTTCTAGATTCTAAACCGGATGCAGCTGCAGCCTTTCTTCCATCGCCAAGCGGCTGCTTTCTTAGTCGATTCCGTTACTGAGGTTCGATCCCATCTTCGAGCAGCTCTCTCTGATGTACTGTGTGACAATAGCATCTTGGCTGCTCGTGTTGAAGCCTGGAAGTGGAAGATCCCCAAACTCTCCATCCTGAGTAGCCCTCAGCCTTCGATGATGTCACCTGTTGCGGCATGCATGATCCCAGCAGAACTCAGAGCGGGTTGCTTGAATGCAAGCGTTTGCGTGAGAATGTCAAAACCCCACCACCCAAACAATTCGAGGCAGAGGGTGGGGACAGAAGAGCCGTCATGGAGACGAGCTGGAACAGCGTCCGCAGGACTGGGCGAAAGATCATAATCCTGCTGCAGCAGCAGCAGCAAATCTTCATCGTCATCTTCATCATCTTTGTCATCATCATCATCATCATCTTCATCTTCTTATTCTTCTTCATCTTCATCTTCTTCTTCATCATCATCATCAGCATTAGCATCAGCATCGTGATCGTTATCGTCGTCATCATCATCGTGGTTAGCATCAGCATCAGCATCGTCATCGTCATCATCATCATCATCAGCATTATCATCATCATCATCATCGGCAGCAGCAGCAGCAGCAGCACCACCACCACCAGCGCCATCGTCATCGTCATCGTCGTCATCACCATCATCGTGATCGCATCACGGAATCGCACGCGACTGTTTGCTTCCACCCGTGTGACTATAGGTACTGGTTTGATTCTTGTAGCTACTCTGGCATCACTACCACAACTATTGACAAACAGTATATTACTCGATAGTGTTCGTGGTGGTGGCAGTAGTAGCAGCAGTAGTAGCAGGAGCAGCAGGAGCAGCAGGAGCAGGAGCGGGAAGAGGAGGAGTAGCAGCGGCAGCGGCAGCAGCAGCAGCAGCAGCAGCAGCCGCAGCAGCAGGAGCGGGATTTTTGTGCGCACAAATCACTTGACAAGCGCATGCAGCGAACACACTGGTGTTAAGTGAGTGTGTATGCAACCGCTGGTCGCACGTCCTGCTGCACACCCAGCGCTTCCTCAGCCTGGTGGAGTCGGGCAGTGAGTGAATCGCCCTTAGCTTTGACGTTCGCTCACAAACTCATTCTGGTTGCTGAGGAACAGGGCTTCAGTTGCATTGTTTTAGGAGTCGCTGGTCTGTTTGCCGCTCCTGCTACATTGGTGCTCGTTGGGCAGGGTACTGGTTGGTTCGTGTAGGCGCACAGCTAATTCGTGTTCTTCATCAATTCGTTCGTGAGTAGTAGTAGTAGTAGTAGTAGTAGTAGTAGCACTAGTAGTAGTAGTAGTAGTAGTAGCAGCAGTAGCAGCAGCTGCAGTAACTCCTACTTCGGCTTCGACTCCTATTGCCACGGTTACTGCTACATAGCGGGGCTGCGGGGCCTTCACTTTGCACACATAGTGTTATGATTTTCCGTGTTAAGGGTTTCCGGGGTCTGGGTGTAATCCAGATTCAGATACTGGCCAAGATGCCGCTGAGACCGGCGCAGGGCCAAACAAACCTGTCACAGGTGCGCAGGGGCAGATTAGGCGCGAAATCAAAGGTGGACGGGGGCCTGTGCAGTACGTTTCTCTTTGACAGCATTCATCATGAAGAAGCTGGTCCTGAGCTTTGTGGGCTATCTTTATTGCTGTGACCGTTTCAGCTCAGCCAAGTCAGCCGAAGATGTTGTTCTACGTTCGAAAGATCAGTTCGCTCCTCTTCAAGCTCCCCACCTGACTCTTGCTGTCAAGCAGCCACAGCTGGCCTTGCGCGAACAGCTATAGATGCAGAAGCATTTTATCGTGGGATGAGAGGGTTGTCTCTTGACTCGGTCTGCTTTCAAGCACAATGACAGTCTCAAGCGGCAAGAGTTCTGTAGTGTACCAATGCAGGAACATGTTGAGGAAAGCGCTGTTGGAAGAGCCGGAAGCTCATGCTCAAAGAGTCCATGTCCCTGCGAGTTGAATCAGTCATGGTAGCCCACATGAGGGATCATGAAGGAACCCGCAGATTCAAGCTGGATTGCCTCCTAGCCTTGCAACCCAAAGCTCTCGAGTGCAAACAGTGTAAACTACTGAGATTCCATGCTGCACAAGGTTGTATCCGACGATGTGGGCGGAAGTGAAGGCCTATGTTTAGGAACAGGCTTTCAGCGTTGTCGAACTCTCCTGGCTCCAAGAATGTGTTCCTCTCGCAGAGATCGAGTTTCGCTGCCCTTCAAGGAAGTACCGGTTCCCTCGGTTCGGTTCTGTGGGCTTCCAGCTTCAGGCTTACTTGTGGTTCAGGCAGTTCAGACCGCGAGCCCGAGCCCTACAGTGAAGAGATGCCCTTGAGCAGGACCACCTGGCCAGGACGGCCAGTGCCGTGGTTTGCCGGGACGTCCGAGAAAGGCGCCGAAAGATAGCTGAGACAACAGGTCACGTCCAGATTCATGAGGGTTTGTTTTTGATTTCGATCGACTGCCTCTCTGTTGACATTAAGTCAAAGTGGATGTTTCCCGAGTTGCATCAGTAAGGTGCGTATTGTACAATGTGTCGTGAACTGCCCCTACTGTTCACGAGCCTGGAGATTGCGATGCTTCTGACTGACATACGTGTTCTTCTCATATTCCTGCTCTTGTTGATGACGATGATCATGATTGCTACATGTTGCCACGCTTCCTGCTTAGAATCCGCGTGTTGCGATGATTGTGGTTGTGACCGCACAATGCCACTACTGAGTGGTATGTGCCAGGCTCACGAAGATGGTGGACATCAAGCCTCCTCCGGACACAGACAAGAAGCTGGACGAAGCGGAGGACAAAGTGAACGACCTGAGACAGGCGGGGCATCCGGAGTCGGGATGTGGGGATTGTGGTACAGGCCAAGGAGCCAGGAGGAATTCAACCCTCAATGCTGTTGTAATGGCGACGAATGGCCGATGCGACGAGGCCAGGTTGAGTAGCAGGAAAAGCTGGAGCAGAAGGAGGAGGAACAGGAAGACGAGGACCAGGAGGAGAGGATCGACCATTGCAGCCACCGCTGTCACGACGACTGTCACCACACACCACGCGCATTAATCTGACGAGTGCGAGGACAACATATTGGTCCTTGATCCTTTGTTTGCTTACGATTATCCCCATGACTGATTTCTGCTTGCTATAGCATTGCGAGTGTTTTCACTGTTTTGTATTGTGGCTGCGTTTGTGACTCGTTTGTCGGCCAGACTCAGTGTTGTTGCCATAGGGCTTCGATACTGTGGTGAATGCTAAACCCTGAACCCCCAAAACCTCCTAAAATCCCTAAATGCCGAATGCTCCTTTCGAGCTTCGACGTCTTCGTGTCTTCGTGTCCGATCGCCGAGGACTCCGACGACGAGGCGGCGGCGCAGAGGAAGCGGGAGGCCGGTGTTTGACAGCCTAGAAAACAGGGAAGTTTTCAGGGGTTTTGGGGGTTTGAGGATTTAGGATCCACGGACCAGCATATTTAAGGCTTAAGACTTTGAGGTTTTGGCGTTCACAGCATTTCTGGAGTGGAGAAATGCGTGAGGCCTGTAGCTGTCTGCATTCGTGCTTGAGGGTATTGGGTTGAGGGCCTGAGTACATACATCCCCACCCCCCTCCATCCCCAATCACCTCAGCAGGAAGCGAATGTGCGCGACAAGAACCGCGGAACTTTTTCCGCTCAATTCCGAAAGCTCGAACATTCGGTTCTCCCAGGATAAACCCCAGAACTTCAGAACCTGCCGCTGAGAGTTTTGAGACAGAGTGTGGTACGAGAGTGTAGTGGCTTGGCGACTTGACGTGTATCGGACCAGAGTTCCGAAATTAGGATACATCCAAGCGTCCAGGGTGTGCCTGTTTGCGCTTTTGCAGCATGCTTGACTCACACTGGT
The DNA here is from genome assembly GCA_905231915.1 of Symbiodinium necroappetens. Lineage (NCBI taxonomy): Eukaryota > Dinophyceae > Suessiales > Symbiodiniaceae > Symbiodinium > Symbiodinium necroappetens. The sequence continues at coordinate 6,685 of CAJNJA010092608.1, forward strand.
GTGCACAAACCCGCTTCACGCGCCAGCATCCTCCCGACCCGCCAACCCAAGAAAGTCATCGCCAAATCGATGGCTATTAGTGGTGGCTTTGTGGACTGTAGATGTCAATGGCAATCACATGGGGGATCATGGCAGGGCTAGATCGGCTAGATTGGTAAAGGTCAACGCAGCCTCAACGCTTCGTGCTCTTCGGTCAGGCTTTGAGAATAGTTTTGTTTACAGTGGCTAAGCGGCTAAACAATTGGGAATTGCGGGAGGCGGAAAAACCACACAAAAGAAAATGTAAGGCCTCCTGTTTTTGCACAAGGTGTAGTGGTACAACAGGCGGGATGCAGCGGGATCTAGCACATTTAGTGCAGCATCAAGGCGAATGCCTGAGATAGGACCGAAGCCAACAGATGATGTTAGATGTGGTGCTAATCGTTCTGATCTCGGAAGTACTCTGGAGCGGCGATACCTGGTTTAAGCAGTCTTCAATTGGTGGCTATGTGTTGAGTATAGGGGCCGAACCGTTAAAGAGGTGCACAGGGGTTATCAACTGATCGTACCAGTTTTGCGCAGACAGATGAGGGTACGACCAGCTTGTCTCATGAAGCTCCGACTGCCACTTGGCGCGGTTCGCTCATCATGAATCTGGTGGACCTCGGGCCATCTTGGTGGCTGCGCGCCAGCCATGATTCCCTGAATCCCACTCTCCACGCACAACCGTGCAGCACTGAAGCCCCGCACCCGACAAACCTGGCAGGATCCGAGCCTCTGGGAGAAGGAGCGGCTAGCCCGCAAAGCAGGTCTCCATTCGGCCCTGGTGATCCTCCCTGAGGCTGGCAGGTTGAGTTAGTGGCGTGTCCGCTTTCGTGACCCTACGCTCGGCATGCGTGGCAGGAGCTAGCTTAGAACAAGTGCTTCATTCCTCTCCGCGAAGCCAGCAGTTGCCTCATCGGCTCGAGATACCGACAAAGTGCATACAGAGGAGGAGGTGGGAGGAGGAGGAGGAGGAGCGGGGGGGAGGGACAGGAGGAGGCGGAGGTGGAGGAGGAGGGGGAGGAAAGTAAGGACAGGGAGTTACGATCCCATGTGATGCGCCCGCATGATCGCCGACATAAGCAAAGTGGAAGCGATTATGCTCCTGCAGGACAACCATCCTCAAAAACTCGATCTCCAGGAATCCACTGTGCTCATGCAGGGCAGCCATTCTCAAACACTCAAACTGCAGTGAGGGCTTAGAGCAGAAAGCAGTAGCATGCCGCCAACGGACCGTGAATCTCGAATGCCCAAGCTACCACTGTAGGACCGGAGCTACAGGTGTTGGGCCTTCAGCTAGGACTAGGAATTTCGGCAGCCATGCAAGCTTTGCAATTCCGGGGCGCTTGCAACACAAACCTAAAACCCCGGGAAGAAGGTTGGCATTGACGTGGAGACAGCCATCGTGGGCTTCGTGAATGCTTTCGGCCAGATCCCCGAAGAAGGAGTCGTCGGAACTTGATCCCGAAACCTAGACTTGCAGGCAGGATGCGCTCCGCAAGGCTGAACTCCGCCCACAATCCTGAGGAAGCAGAGATGTCGTACATTCGCCAAACAGTCGTTTGACTTTCAGGCTTCGGTGTGTACAGCACATGAACCCAATATAAGCCCTAAACTTAGCCTGGCACCCAGAGCGAGCGGATCGCCCAGGTGAGCCGGTTGACATGAGACAAGTCTTCAAAAGCCTGGCCTGCACAGATTTTTAACCGGATTTCGGAGACTAGTTCGATTTCGTGGTTCAGGGCTAAGGCGTAAAGGTATACAGGGTTACACTCATGGAATTGAGGCTCCCTAGTGTGGGTAAATCTTGCGGGCAGAGGCATGTGGGATGATTTCTTGGCGCGTCCCTGCAGGTCCCTAAAGCTACAAATGCTGCGGCGTGCATCATGCAGAGCAGCTGTTGTCTCGTCTTCTGTCTTTCCATGGCACCACTTGCATCATCTGACCGTCTGAAAGGCCTTCTGAAGTCATAGTAAACACTTGAAGAGATGGTCTTGCAACGCCAAACTGTTCTGTCCGGCTCCAACTTCTGGTGCATGTCTGCATTTGTCTGCATTTGCTGTTTTCGTTTTCGCCGCAAGGGGACATCTCGAATTGGCAAGGCTGACATGTAGACATGCTGGCGAAAATCTCTGCTCTGAACCACGAATCCCACTAACAACAGCAGCGGAGAAATGCCTCCGACCCTGGGGTCCAGCCCACCTCCAGCAGGTGCAGGGATTGGCGTCCCAAACCTCTTCCCATGATTTTGCTAGCATCGCAGGCTCGTGTTGCAATACCATTCCCTGACCCCCTGCACAGTGAAAACAGTTGAGAAGCGAAACCGCAAAACCAATTTCAGTCACTCTGTTTCGGTACCTTTGCTGCGGTGTTAGCACAAGGTTTCATGTGCCTGTGCAGCAACAGTCAGAAATCCGACACTGGTCACTGGTGTAATGCGCGGCAATTCACAGGATTGGTTGGTTTCTTGACGCTTGGGCGGTAGTTGCACGGCTTTTGTCCCTTGTAGAGGCTTTTGGGGCTATCTCATGCATCAGCACAGTGGGTCGTTTTCGACGGTCTTGGGCCACCGAGTTACAAGCGCTAGGCAGAGATTAATGTACTGCTTTATTGGCAGTGGCCCCTTAAAGGCTCTGCTCAAGAATCACTTGCAGCCTAGACAGCGTGCCGAAGAGGGACACTTCACGTGGCCAGGTTGCTTGAAGATCCAGCACAACCAAAGCAGGTATGAGAAAGGGAGTGACGGACCAAGCATTGCGCTACGGAAAAGGTAGCCTTGTTTTCAGTTGCGTTTGATAGCTTGGCGTGTCCTACCACAGAGTGAAGGTACCGCGACTAGCAGGCGGCGGATGTATCTGCCATGCAATCCACCGTCACTATTGGCGTGTTGCTGTGCTCCTTGATTTGAGCATCCGGCTTCGCTTAGTAGGTTCAGGCATGTAGAGCCATGGAGCCCGTATTTCGTCATCACCGTCCCAGGTTTCAACTACGACAAGGATCAGAAGATTTTTGAACACAAAGTGGCAGACTCAGGGCGAACTGAAGTTGACAGTGATGCTTGACTTCATCTTACAGGTGCCACTTCCAAACAAGAGACTTGTCTCGTCTGTGACAGGATACCCAATATCTGTCTTCTATGGGACCCGACGGAACTGGCAGTCTCGTTGGAGGTATGTTGCGATTTGAGGTGCACGGTTTGAGACCATCATCCGAAAAAAACGCCCCACTGACCCCGTGCCCTGCTCCGGACACATTGCTTTGCAACCAGAACTACAGCACTGGCCGGGCATGGTTGAGATTGCATAGGGACCTATGGCCCAACAATCCTTCGTTGTGTTGTTGGTGCCCTGGAGTAGGAAGGGTCGTACGGCTGTAAGACGAGAACCAGCAATGGCACCAGCAGGTTAAAACAACGTTGCTAACAAGAGATCGTCAACTTTATTCTTCGATCTACCTTGGCAGACGCCGCGTGAACACGTGCCCAAACTCTGCCGAGCCTCTGCGAATTTAGCGTGCTTTCCACCATTCATGGATTCCAGGCTATCGTCGAGAACTTGATCGCAACCCACAAGCCTTCTTTTGTCCCTGGCTCGGGAAAGTTCAAGTGCAGTCTTCCTGTTAGCATATCGCATTGATGGCCGTTTCAGAATGGGTGTTTGGCGAGGTTGCGATGATGCGACGCGTTCGTTGATCAGAGAGAAGAAAAACCACCCTCTTAAACCCTCAAAAGCGATTTATGCTTTGATGCATCTCTTGCTAAAGTCATGCGGACTGCTAGATCCTGCTGGCGGTCACGGATCCGGAAATCATGCGCTTGAAGGCAGCCTGCAAAGCTCGGGGTGTTCGGCCTTTCTGTCCGGTATGCATTTGGAATCTCATCGTTTCGGGCAAAACAGTGACTAATCATAGCAATCGGTGAGGCCGGGGTTGAAGATCCGCTATCGGACGGTTCTGACACCATGCTGCAGGGCTGTAGGAGGTCTCCAATATGCCCGTGGCGGCCCGAGTGCTCCCTGAAGCCTCGGAGGCTTCCCTGGAAAATTTGCTTAACCGCGAGCAGAAGATCCTGGTGGGAGCCCAGGATCCGCAACTTTTGAGGGAAGAGTCTTCTTGCCAGTCTCAAACGGGCCCATTGGGACTTGTGGAGGATGGAGGCTTATAGTGGCGCATGTCAGGCTTGCAGACTCCTTGGTACAAGAGACACCCAGACTCAAACCCACCAGACTGAAAGTTTTAATCGGTGCTTCTAGGATTTTAGAACCTTTTGCCACAAGCATGTGTTCCGTATGTGACTTCACTTGTAGCTGAGGCAAACCTGAAAGTGTTGCCGAAGATCAAATTCGTGGACCCCACTGTGTGCGTGACCCAGTGCAGGGGAACCGTGGCATTTAGGGCGCCTGCGTTTGATCATGAACATACAAGCAAACCGCCCAAGAGGACTCATGATGAAGCCCATCGTCATGAGATCTCAAATGCTAAGTTTCCTGCTTTCCACGACAAAAGCGACGATGGCTTCTGCAGTATAGTGCCGTCCATGTCAAGAGGTGCGACAAGCGAAAAGCAACATTGACGATGCTCACCAACGAGCGTTCTCATCATCATCATTATCATCATCATTATCATCACCATCATCATCACCACTATGGTCTTCATCATCACCATCATCGTCATCATCGTCGTCATCATTGCCAGCATCATGCTGACGCGGTCATCAGAGTCATAGTTCATAACGTGGGTGATGGCCATAGTGTGGTAGGAGCCGTGGTGAATATTCATCACCATCATCGTCATCGTCATCATCGTCGTCATCATTGCCAGCATCATGCTGACGCGGTCATCAGAGTCATAGTTCATAACGTGGGTGATGGCCATAGTGTGGTAGGAGCCGTGGTGAATATTCGTCACAACATCACTGCTGTGACAGTGACAAACGCCAATGGACATTACGAGAACTACGACCAAGACAAGCATTACAACTGCAACATCAACATACGCAGCAATGATATTTCGGGTACCGCTACGACAACTACTACTGCTACCGCTGCTGTTGCTGCTGCTGCTGCTGCTCTGCTACTACTGCTAGTCCTCACCACTACTACTACTACTACTACTACTACTACCACCTTCCCACCAGCCATGGGCCATGAACTGAAACGCTCGATCCCAGACCCTGACAGCACTAAAAAAGAGAACTACCACCACTATCGCCACCGCGGGCTACCGCTACTCTACTACCACCACGACCGCTGTCACTGAAAGTTTGTCCGGAAGGGCTTGTATTCTGCGTTGCCGGTTTGGCTGGCAGATACAGTTGAGCTGACTCTCTCATGTGTGCCCAGGCCACGTGCAGTCGCCTATCACAAGCGTGTGCTGGAGTCCCGTGCATCCCACAGCTCTCTGCAGAGTCACGAAGAGTTCCGGCTGTAGAGTTGTGGGGAGCACGATTGGCATTGCTATGCACTGCTAACCTGTTCGGGATCGGATTTGCTTTAATTACTTACAGAGGTATCTTCGTATCTAAGTGTGCGGCAGAGGGTCGGTCATTGAACATGTTTCGGGCCCGAAACCTAACCACAGAGGTGGCTAAACCACCTTTCCGCTGCTACTCGACTCAGCTGCCTACCGCGACTTCCCGACGCCAGCGCATCGAATCGCCATCAGCTGCGCCCGATTCTTCCAGGACTGGCATGGTGGTGCCTGAGTTCGTGTTTCTTGCTGAGTCGCAATATATGCAACTGATGGAGCATTGGAATCGAAGGGGCTTTCGCACCACAGGATCCATTGGCGGAGACCTGCCAGCTCTGGCATGAGCTCCCTGATGAGAATGGTCCAGGGCCCCAGACCTGTAACATGCTGGAGACTTTGAGATGTCCGTGAGCCGAGCTCAAGTCTGACTGCTGCACACGAATTGGTTTAAAGTTTCAAGCAAGGGATCGATTTTGAAGGTTTCATCAGTCCCTGCGAAGTCTTGAGATTTTTTCCAACGCGTTCACATGTCGGGTAGTAGTCAGATACCGATACCGTTAATGGAAGTAGGTGCCTGAGGCCTAACACGAATCAATTGTAACAACGCCGAAGGTCTCTTCAAAGTCAACTTGCACCACCTTCAGCACGATGTCCCGCGGGACCTGTGCTTGAGTTTGGTCTCGCCAATCTCAGTAAGATTTCGATTGCACCCTGAATGCAGCCATTCTAAATATCCTTTGTCGCATCCGGGAAGCGCATCCCGCTAGGTGCATGGAGGGGGGGGACAGGGGCATCATACCGTTTGCAACGAATCCCGAAACCCATACGTGCCACATCAGTATCCGAATCACTGCGGCTCAAAGCCCTCCGGCGAGGCGAACATGACAAGAGCCCAATTGTGCAAATCCTGGATGAGGCATGTGTGCACAGACTTAGTTGTAGTATACATATGCATGCATCAGGTAGATAGTAGAATGGATACACATTCCACCCACCCACCGACCTGGCTAGCCAGCTATCTATCTGTCCATCTGTCCATGTCTATGTCAAACTTTCTGTCGTCGGGCCGTCGGTCTATCAATCGCAAGTATGAATTTGTTGAGCCTTTGCCTGGAGTGCGCACAGCTGACGAACGGAATTGGTACGGACCCTTCCGAAACCTTTCGCCTCAGGGAGGGCACGAGACTAAGTTGCGTGAAGTTCAGGCCTCCGGCCTGTATTCGGGTGACTGGAATCTTCAAGGGAAGCGTCGTGCCATTCTAGTCCATAGGTGCGCACTGTTGTGTCTACACATACACAATATGTCTAAGCACAAGTACCGCTTTTAGCCTACACGAACAAATGAAACAAATTTTGTCGTTTCTTGGAGTTCAGGTTGAATGCGGTGGGTTGGCCATGCACGTGGGCGCTCATGCACCCAAACGTTCCTTTCCTGAATCCTGCACCCACGGCCCAAAAAAGCAATCAAAAAAAAGGCATGACGCATGTCATTAAGCGATATTAAGCGGAGGGTGCTCCTCACAGATGGGTCCCTGAGAGGTCGCGCACCACAGCTGGGATCATCATGCCACATTTTAGGCACTGAGACTGAGTATGCACACTCTGCGGCCATGCAAAGCTGGAAGCAACTATCCAAGCAAGAACGCCAAGGCACGGAAGATACGTACAGGTCGAGCCTGGCAGATGCGACACGAATAATCAGCATCCCAACGTGCAGGACTGGCGGCAACTTTGGATTTGCGACTCGAACGGTGCAAAGATGATGTTGTCCTGACCTGCCATGCTGAAGAGCTTCTTGAAGGTTACGCGTGGCGCTGGACACTGCCAGTATGCCGAAGAGCGGTACGTGGAGCATTGCCGCGCTGGCCGATTTTCCCGGCTTCCAAGCCTCGTCGAAAAGCAGGCACGCAATGGCACAATGCTTGGGGCCGTTTTCTATGACCTTCACGCCAGCAAATGCCAGCGCTGATGGGAGTGTCCTGTCACATGGGCTCGTAAGGCTCCTCGCCTTCACCGTTTTGCAGTCCGGACAAAAGCCGAATCTCATCGTATCTGTCCGTCCGCGTATATGTATATGCGTGTGTATGCTCCTGCATGTGTGGGCATGTCACGTGACGCATACTGGACACGCAATCGAGAACGTCAACCCGGCCCGAAACATAGAAGTTGGAGCTTTCAAGCGCGAAGGAGTTGTTTGGGCGCACCATCACGCAGACCCTTCAAGAAGTCTTTGCCAAGTGCGGCTTGTACATCAACAAGGCCACCCGGGGGAGAGAGGGAGAGAGAGAGAAGAGAGCTGACATGCCTTTGTCGTCTGGGGAGGGTGGCTCTGGGTTAGATCGAGCAGTGATGGTGAATTTGTACAGTATTGTGACCATGTTCTGCATTTATAATTTACATTAACATTGATGCATTTGCATTGACGGCTGAAGGGCTGAACACGGCCATGCTGATCCTGAGGATGGCAAAGGCGATGTTGATGTCGAGTCTGGTGCTGATTTCTGATGTCGCAAGCGATGCCGGCGATGATGATTCAATGATGGTGATGATGATGACGATGATGATGGTGATGGTACGATTATAGTGAGTAACGACACTGTGGTTAATGATTTGATGATGATGACGACGACGACGATGACCAGCGTGTGATGAGAGCTGTGGTGGTAGCTGGTGGCTATGGTGGAGGTGATGGCGACAGTGATGGTGATGAACTGGGAGCCCATGAGAGTGTTGATGACCGTGGTCAAGGCTGTTGATGCTCGCAATGCTATTGGTTCTGATTTCTGTTTGGCCCCCGGGTTTCTGGTCATGGCTGTCCGCGAACCATGGCAACTGGAAGAGGTACGTCGGTCTCCTCATCTTGAGAGCTTGATCCAGTTCGTTCCGGGGCGGCTCTGGCTGCAGGAAGTCATAGGCGCCGTTTACTTTCCTGAGTTCCTTTGCAACACTACGAATACACGGGCAAGACGTGCAAGCAGACTATTGTAAGGCACTTGAAAGTGTCGGTTGTCGGTGTCGTGAACAACTAAGAACGTCGACATTTGCATGCTCTTGTAGCCCCAGGATGCTACGGAACCGAGCCCCAATGTCGTTTTAAGCAGTGGGTGAGTCCCAGCTTTTGGCAGTCATCGCATGCACTTCTCGAAGAGTCTACTCACAAATTCTGGCTTCATCTTGCCTCAGTTTCGTGCCTAACACCCCGTCGGCAAGGACAGAAGAGAACTAACGTGGTATGGACATCCGCTAAGGCTGGGGCCCCGCAAGGCGAGGATCTTTCACAAGGTGCTGACAGACTCTGCGCACCCCCCAGGGGTTTGCTGTCTTGCGGTCTAAAGGTTGCGTTTCTTGGGCTCACGGCAGGCTTGTCGGCAGAATTAGTATCGACTTGGGCTTTGATGCTCTCCTCCGCACGGCAGAAGGTTTTGTAGGAGATAGAGCTTTAGAGGTGCGTCTCAGCCCGACGGCGTGGAGCATCGCCTTCTGTTGGGTTCTGTGATTGTGCCTTAATGCCTTTTGTTTGGAGAAGCAGCCAAGCAGACGTTCACGCTCAGTTCACTTCCGGGCTCGGGCCCTGTGGCTCTTCAAGCGGCTCAGGTGAAATCCCGTGCGACAGTACAGGACATCATGTCCAAGCAGCTGGGCGTGCAGGACGTGTCTTCGAATCGTGGTCGCTTCTGCGCCACGGGCCGAAGGCCCTGAGCCGTAGATTTCACGTAAATGGCTGCAATATGCTGCAATGCTGCAAGTACCTGAGAGCGAAGTCGGGCATGTCCCAAAGCTCCAGTCGTAAGCTTTTCGATGAAGAGCGTCGAAGGACGCTGAAAACAACGCAGTCCTCAAGAACATGTACCCCTTCATGAAGTGGCTTGGCTTCATGTGGGCACTTTCTGTGAAACTGAACCCCGGATAGTGTCCTAGAGTTTCTCCGACTGACCTTCGGACCAGCTGGTCTGCCAATGAAGAACACGATACAACTTACACACGGCGTGTTGGGCATAGTGCAGACAACGCGCAACTTGCACACTTCAGGTTGGCAATACTCAAGATATGGGGCCTTCAACGGCCACTGCATCTATGCTTCCTGGACAGACCAAGGATCCAGCCGGATTTCCGTGATGGTTGGCTGGGCAGAGACAGAGAAGAGTGTGCTAGTAGTGCCCTGAGCATGCGAACTTCTTGATCTGTCCATGTGCCCGACATACAGCAAGTCTGCTGCGGTTCTGGCTCTTCTTGGCCAAGGTCTTGAGCGTGTGCGAATTGCACCTCAACTGTACCACTGGGTCCTGCACTCAGCGGTTCTAACTCAAATAATGATACTCGCAGGGTAGTGTCTGAAAGTCATTGAAAGTCCACGTCAGACCTCGCATGATGGCGCGCAGATATTTCGCACATTTACAGACGAAACCTGCCGAGGGCTGCAATGCCTGCATACTTGGCCAGGCTGCATGGTCCGGTATTGTCCTCCCAACCTGACACGTGCTCTTGGAACGACGTCTCGAAGATTTTTAGATTTTGGTCGGACCAGCAAAGCGCAGGCGCAGGCACCAAGAAGCCCCGTCAAGGCTCATACTTCAGCCCCCCAGCATCAGTACTGCGAGTATTCCCGCGAAGTCTACTAATCAATGGCAGGCAGCCATATGGACACCGCAACCCAACAGGCTCAAGCCTAAACCCACGACAGCCCGCATCAATCCCTGAACCGCCTGAGCCGTACTACTCCGAGCCCCAGCCTGCGAGGTCAATGCGCTTTGCAAGGACGCATTACTGGCCCAGTCCGACAAGAATGTCGATGACACGAAGGAGGAGCCTCGGATCACACTTGGGTTGCAGAGGACTGAGGCTTCTGGGCTTTGGATTTGGCAGGTGCAGGATGCACGCTAGCAGGATAGGCGTTGATTGGGGTATTTCGGACTGGGTGATGTGGTAAATGCTCCGAGAAACTTTTAGGTTCAACCTGCCTAGAAGACTTGACTTTGCAGTGTGCCAGGCTGTATAGAGGGATGGTGGAGTCTGGAGGTCAAGGAGGTGCTGTTTGACGGTCGGTAAACTTCTGGCATAAAGCTGCTTAGGGCTTAATCCACCCAGCTGGACCAAGTCTTAAATCCTGTGCCGCAAGTCCCGCAATTGTTCCCAGGAAGACATGGAAGGTGACCTGGTGGGGCCAGGAACTTGAACTCTCGATTCTGCTCGGCTTGCGCCATTGCGCTGTGACAGAGGCTAAATGTAGTGAAAGGCGCTAGGCTTCTCGAGTTTAAAGCATGGGATCGATGCTGACTCGACTGTTCACAAAGACCCCCCTTGCCTTGTTTATTGAGGCGGGTCATGGACTTGCTGCGCAGCGACGCGAACTTCGTCAATGTGATCCAGGCCACGATCTAGCATAGCTCGCGTGACAAACAGATTTGTTGTAGGGGGGATTCGTCGCAGAGCCGGGACTAAGACTGCCAAAAACGCCACCGCGCGATGTCAGGATCAGGACTGGAGCACATGGCACGAGCGAGCAGGCGAAGCCACTTCTTGGTTCGTTGGTTCGTTCCGTTTGTCAGAGTGCAAAAGGTGGTTTGTGAGCCGATCTGAGCGTCAAGAACCGAGTCCTCAGAGTTCTTCGGAGTGCCTGTGGACATCTCCCTATATTTTTACGCATTCACCGCATCCACACTCGGGAGAAGCCTAGCAACTGGCGACTAGTATCAGCCCAAAGTGACTCTCTGTTGCAGCTGGCAGCTTGCTGTCGCTCTGCCTCTGTGTGTGTGCCTGCCTCGGCAAATCCTATTGCCCGAAAGGCTTCATGAGGATTAGCTTCTTCTGCTGTACAAAGCTCCCCGGTGAACTGTTGCTGCCAAATCAACATCGGCCGGCACGTGTGTTTTCACCAACTGGTGTGTTTTGGATGTTCAGGAGAACGTGTTTGCAAAGGCCGCCCGCCCCGGGATCCCAAATCCTAGATAGCTTAGTCACGTTTGCGACTTCGCTGCTGCTAGGCGAGATGAACGTTCCGGACTCGGCCAACTTGGACAAACTCTTCGAGACAATCCTTGAAGAGCTCCAGGAGCCCTACAAGGACTGAGACTCTTTGTAAGATACCAAAGTAGTAAGAAGATCGACTGGCATGCACCTTTAGTATGTAGCAGTGGCATGCAGACTTGCGAGAATAAAATACCTGGGCAGTGCAATCTGTTGTCCTCACCGTAGATACAGCTCTTTGTCCAAGCACGTGTTGATTTTGTCCGCGCTTTACCACCTTACGTCCATCAGGATGTCGTCCAATTTGGTTTGTATTGTCTTGGAATGCTGTACTGTGTAGAAAGACTTGCTACAGCGCCACAAGGGAGTCCAGAGCGATTGGGCACTCGGTTTCAGGAACATATTCTCCCATCCAGACCTAACGAGGAGCAGCAACAGCATTACCAACAAATGGCCCTCACATTGCTGCGCATGCACATCGTGTCGTTCTTCAGGTTGCTTCAGTGGTCCACACGGCCTGGGTTTTCTTGAGGCAGCCGTTTGAATAATCTGTGTACTCTCCCAACGATCTTTCCACCGAACGAGGGGGACTGGCGGAACGACAAGAGGCGCGGAACGGCAGCAATACATACAACAGCGGAAGGTCGCCAAGCTCGGAAGCCGGCCATTCCAGTTGAATCATCGCACTGGCTGCTATCATCCGCTCCTCCGTCCGGTCGAACTGCTCGCTTCGAAGCAGTCGGGTGCACTCTGGCCCCCTACAGCGACTGCCACAAGGAATTGTTTTTCGCACCGTGCCCGCAAAACGCGGCAACCCAACTCGTGACCACCGTGACCACAGTAGCAGACACTGGCAAACGGGCCTTCAATGTTTGACGGTGTGTAGGGATCCTCTGGTCAGTGTACCTGAACCCCCCTCCCGAAAGGCCCGCGTTTTGGCTGCCTGACGGCTTGAAAAACTCAGGATGCAAGGATTCATCGCTAAGCTTGGCATGTACCAAGCACAAATCGTCGAACCCTCGAACCACGAACCCCAAGTCCTGAATGTTAAACCACCAAGCTCTGCAGCCCTTCTGCCAGACTTCTCCTGTTCCTATGACCAGGACAACCGCCAGGTTGAGGAGAACGAGATGCCAGGTACTGAACTGCTGGGACCTGAGGTCATGCTGACATTCGTACTGGTACAGTGCTCCGCACCTCGTGTACACATATGTATGTATATATATGTGTATATATATATATATTTATATGTATATATGCAGCATGCATGCATGTGCGCATACAGTTACATACATACATACATACATACATACATGCATACATACCTACATACATACATACATACATGCATACATACACATACACATACACATACACATACACATACACATACACATGCACATGCACATGCACATATATACACATACATGCATGCTTGCATGCACATTAACATACATACACATACATACATGCT
>CAJNJA010092619.1:0-18752 GCA_905231915.1 Symbiodinium necroappetens
ATTGTGTTATATTATATTATACTATATTATACGAGAAAAAATCTATATATGTCTATATATTTACTATTTAATATTATATATATTTATACATTGTATATTATACGTTACATTCTACATTAAGTATTAATTTGTATACTATAACTAAATATTATACATTTTCTTCCTATCTTTAATATTGTTTATATGCTACATATTATATATTGGTATTGTGTAGTGTATATTTTGCATTTTATATTATCTGTTAAATTTATACCTATATAGCAAATCAAACGTTCTATGCTATATTCTCTGCGGTATTGTTTTGTATTATATATTGCATATTGCATATTACAGGTCATATGTTATACGTCATAAAACATGTGCTACAAATTCAACATGTTCTGCATATTCAAAATATTCAGTATATTGAATGCATTCTATGCATTCTGTACATACTATATCTTCAATCTACATACATCATATGATGCGTAAAATATATATTATAGTCATTACTATTGCATATTATATGTTATGTATGTTGTGTGTCATATACTTTGTCTTCTGTTCCGGATTCTCTATATTCTGTTTATATTCTACATGCTCTATTTCTTCTATATATTCTACATATTCCAAAGAGTCTCTATATTCTATGTAATCTATATATTCTATATACTCTATGTGCTCTACATGTTCTCCGTATTCTATATTTTCTATAAGTTCTACATATTCCATATGTTCTATAAATTCTACATATTCTGTATCTTCTATAAACTTTAGCTATATACTATCATTCTTAGAATAATATGTTATATATTATGCACTATAGGTTATATACATTAAAAATATACTATATACCTGGTATCAGTGTTAAAAACACTATATTGTATATAACGCATCACATACTGCTTTTTGTATTTGAGAGTTTACATTATCTCTTCCTGTCGCTCAAGCGCTGTCGTTCCTGAGAAGCACGCAGCTGTCGTGCCAGAGGCAGATGAACATCTTCGAGCTTGCTCTGAACCGCCGCTTCCTGCTAGGCGACTCGATGCCATCGTGGCATTTGTGGTGATTCTGGGCCGCCTTCGCTGAATCGATGTCAACAAGGCCGCGCCCGAAAGACTGAAGCCTGAGCTCAAGGGAACCGACTTGGCTGGGCTGGGCGTTTCGGAGGCACGGACGCCACAAGCCACCTCTTGCCATCTGCCTGACAGAGAGACGACGGCCCCTTCCGTTCGGCACCGTGCCCAGGGCCTTCCACCACAGACTGGCGACGAGAGTTGAAAGAAGAATGGAAGACAAAGTTCCAGAGACCTTGCCAGCCACCACACAAAAACAACCGCGAATCTGAAACTCCAGGAAGCAGTGCAGATATGCAGATGCCACAGCATGACCCGGGAATCAGATAAGCTGCACCCTCTTCCAGGACTCGCCATGCATCCATTCTAGAGGCAATGAGTGCAGACACAGATGCAGCAGAGAGTGTCTACTCTTGCGTAAGATGTCTCCTGCCTAGTTGCTCAGATCGACAGCTCGGCTACAGAGTCAACAGTAAATTAGACTGGTGATACTTCGAGCAGCTGGAAGAAGCAAGAAGTTCTAGCACATCGAGCTTCAATTCACACCAGCACCTGCTTCCAGAAAGAAGCATCGATTTCACCAGTAGCAGATATATAGCAGGTGGAGTCACGCACACACATATATATATACATATATGTATATATATATATGTGTATATATATATATGTACAAAAAATGTGTGTATATATGTATATATATATATACACATATATATATATATGCATATACGCATAGTAAGAACACCTATTTCCAGCACCTTCGGAAGGTCTGCTAGTTGAGGCCACCGATTTTTTGTCGGGCGCTGATCTCAAAGCTTTGAGCTCACTTCGCCGGGAGCCGAGCCCTGTCGGAAACTCTCTCAGAGACTTGGCAGAATTATCCGGGCGACTCGACTGCATTAGACACAGACTCCAGGCAGTGCGGCCTGCATAGCGCCCAAACAGAGCTGCAGCGGAGACATGCCACACGGGATACACAGGCTCACTATGACCTCGGCTGGGAGAGTGCAGGTAGAATGACCTACCACGATCTTTGCTCGCTGCGATTCCCAGGGGCGCATGTAATCAGGAAGCAGGAGAAGCCCACAACCACATCCTGACAGTCACGAGGAATACTTGCGAAGGATATTGTAATTTCGGCCGGGCCACGGAATTCGCAAGGCACCAGTCATTAAACCTCAGAGACGAAAGCTGCGTATATGGAAGATGTGGTCTTCTTACCTCCTCTAACTCAGAAGCCGTTCTTTTGCGAGCGGCGATGCTGTGCTGGAGATTCTGTGGCTCACATCTTTCCTGAGAGAAAGGCAGACTCGTGCTCACATGGTGCGCCCGCCACCAGCATCTTCAGTCTGGTTTCGACATCAATCGTTGACGCAGTGCCTCGCTTTCAACCTGGCATCAACAAACCGCGCTTTAGATGCACCTTGATTGCTGCAGATGGCTATGACTCACAATGACAACATGATGAAGTGTGAGACCCGCAATGTTGTAGCCGGCATTAGTATATCATGTTCCGTAGCTTTGGCACAGCTGGTTGCACATGCGACAACATGTTCTGCGTGTGCCAAAATAACTTCTCCCAATTCGTAGCCATGGTTCTGTCTGCACGGTAGAGCTCCAACCTATGACGACCTCGAATACGAATACTCTCGGAGCCTACCATTAACCCTCGGGACGTGATGTTCCACACAATACGAAACGGCAACCCCTCATCACCTGCAACGCTCGAAGCCGGGGTGTCATCACCACCTGCGAACACTCTGTCAGGCAGACGCCCTGAACTGTGATCCGTCAAAATTTGCCTCCAGCGCATGCTCATCCATGTGTGGCCGCAGCCTGTAGCTGTTGCAGCTTGGAGGGATCAAGAAACGAATGTGGAACCACATAGGACGCCGACCCTGTTTCGCGCTCCAACATCTGCTCGTATCTGCGATTCGGAGGAGACGGAATGGATCTGGAAGCTTCCACAAAGCTGCCAGAATTAAGGAGAAATGGTGCAATTTGAGGTGTTGCTCGGGGCCCTGTTTACGTACACGATCAAAACGTGACGCACCTCGCTGCACCCACAGCTGCATCGCCTGGTCTGAGACCGGCCTCCGTCGTGGCCTTATACTCAGGAGCTCTAAACCCTAAACTTTAAACAACCCTGATTCCCTTAACCCTAACACGGAACGGCGACTCGTCAACGCCCAGTCGTGAATGACACAGCATTGGTGGACTTTTCAATCAGGAGAATCTGCGGAACAAACGCAAAAGAAGCTTGCCCTTTCTTGAAGAGCCTTCTGATTCATGGCGCCTGTTCGCAACTCCAACTGAGACAAACCATGCAAGACTGATGCTTGCTTCGATTCGATGGAAAAAGAAGTTTGACATTGAACCAACTGCCTTGCCTTGCATCCTGTCTCTTCACTCGACCCTAAGCTCAGCCGCGAAACTGATGGGGCCTCTTTGCACCGACGTCAGCACCCCGCGCAACCCGTCGACATCACGAAAGAAACAAAAGAACGTCTGTAAACATCAGCTCCGATACTTCTTCCTTGGACAGGTGCGGAAGCCAGAAGAACCAACAGAAATCGGCCCAAGTGTGGAGCGAATCTGTCTCCTCTTGTTCACTCTAACTTCCTGTCGGTTTCTGGCAGATGCATGCACTCAGCCGAGACGCCACTGAGTCAGCAGGCATCGAGACTTGGTCACGAAAGCCTCAAAGTTGCAAGCCGTCCATCGTGCAGCCTCTTCAACTGCATTGCGACATCTGAGGCCATGTCTGGAAGATGCCTCGCACATGGGAGACTCAGAGTGAGCATGGACCCTTAAAGCAGCAAGCCTTTACTAGTATCAAGGATGTTTCTTCCAACCAAGTAGGCCCGTGCTAAGCTCGCATCGACGCGACGGCAGTCACGAATCTAGGGGAAACAGCCCACCAAGCCAAAGTTTGTTCTGGAGTTTCCTATGCCGGGGACTGCACAAGGATGGCACAGCAGCAGCAGCAGCAGCAGCAGCAGTGAGCATTCTCCAGAGCGATCCACTTTGGAGATCTTTAAACACTCCAGCTCTGACCGGGGCCATGGGTAGAGAACGCGAACGGAGAAAGATGCTGGGAAGCAACTCCTTGTGATGCTTCAAGACATGGCTACAAAGCTAAGGCTAAGGCAAAGCAGGCCTGTGGCGGGAAGATGCACCGGCCCGTGTTGCGCTGCTGAATTCTGGAACTCTCTACACTGCACAATTACAAGCTTACGACTCTTGTGACAGGCGCGCAGCACCCTGTTGTGTAGCGAGGCAAAGGCAGACTACGAAAATGCCAGGCGCGGGTATCCGAAGGCATCGGTATTGCTGATGACGAGCCTTGTGACTCTTTGCGCTTTTTGCAAAGGATATGGCGAAGGATATTCTGTTCGCGCTCCAATCGAGATTACATGTTCCCAGGTACTGAACGGTGAAGGGGTGGAGGGGTGAGAGGTGGAGGGGGGGTGGTGGAACTGCAAACTCTCGCCTGCATGCACGAATATGGGGCGCCGCAAACACAAAATGCACCAAGTCCGCAAATAACACACTCCGTGAATTCTTCCTTGCTCGAGTCTTTCCTTCTGCTTCTACATCAAAGACATCACAAGCACAATAGTGACTCCTTGGCTTCCCTCTCTAGTGACCTTGATACTGCAGGACACTTGAATTCATGCATGTACCGGAGATTCACCGGAAGCCTGAACATGTCAAGAACGAATGGGCTTGGGGCACCAGTATCGCAATCAGGGCAAACATGACATTGCCGACCAGATCAGTTCTGGGTTCTGCCTCGTCGCCCACATCGAATCCTGTTTGCCTGCACACCATGCCATATTCGACCAATGCGGCACTGGATTTGAAGTGTCTGCAAATCAGGCCGCTCACACTGGTCACTGGCCACCAAGCGGCAGGAGCCAAACCATATCCACATCGCTGGTATAGGACAGTTCCTTTTCCTGGCACCCCAACACACTATTCTGAAGCTCTACTTGGCTAGACAACAGCTCGAACACATGCCGCAGCGACCGGTCGCCAATGGGTAGCTCCATCTGCTGACTCCTCCGAACAGAAGGCCGCCTCTTGCGCACATTGCGCACATGCCTCAAGTGAGACCACTTGCACACTTGCATATGGAGTCTTTTGAAGGCAATCTGTCCGTGGTAATGATCAAATGCATCAGCAATGTGCAGCGGTTGCAGCCACGGCCAGCCACGCTGCAGCACTCATGGCGGAGCAGATGATAGCAGATGTAGATTGGCAGCTCTCTCGTTGCAGCAGACTTATTTGACATGAAGGGCTGGATACAGGCTCGAAGGGTAAGGGATGCTAGTGACAGTACCAAGCAAGAGAGCTGCCACTCGGTTCGGTTCGTTTGCACTCGACACGCAAAGGCTGCAGGAATGCAGGCTTCATCTGAAAGTTGCAATGCAGATGAATGCGCGATTGAGCGTAAAGGCAAGCACGACACGCTTCAAAAAGTTTAAATTCAGCACAAGACAAGCACACGAGAAAATGTCAGCAAATCTCGTCTTAGGCAGATCGAGACAGGTGAAACACACTAGTCCCACTCAGTCATTCGCAGGGGTGCCTTGCTCGATGACCGACATCATCACAAGAGTCTTGTTACAACATGTTGGCAAAATCTCAACAGCATGAGCAAGCATGCTGGAATGGCATCGAGCAAACTGCCTTATTCACTTGCTGGGAAACCATAACGAACCGTGAAACAGACTGCACACATGTTTTAATGAATGAATCCGACCAACCTTGGCCCAGCATGAACATGCACAAAGGAACCTGACTTAGCATGAGCTACAGGGAACTCATGAACGACCACAGCCTTCCACCCGAAACCCGCGATGAGAAGAACACCAGGAACGCATCAAAACCATTACACAAGGGGTATTTTATAAGGGGTACTATAGAATTGTACTATATAAGGTCACTAAAACCATATAAGGGCACTATCTCAATACTGAGCACTTGGCAACCTCCGTGGCCTTGGCCCTGAGAGTGGGATCGTTGTAAGACCTTGAGGCATGCTCGGTGCCGCGGCTGCTGAGTGCTACTGCTGCTACTGCTACTACTAACTAATTCTGCTGCTGCTTGCTAAGGCTGCTACTGCGACTACTACTACTACGACTACCACTACCACTACCACTACCGCTACCACTACCACTACCATTACCACCACTACCACTACCATTACCACCACTACTACTACTACTACTACTACTACTACTACGACTACTACTACTACTACTACTACTCCTGCTGCTCCTACTCCTACTCCTACTCCTACTCCTACTCCTACTCCTACTCCTACTCCTACCCTACTCCTACTCCTACTCCTACTCCTACTCCTATTCCTATTCCTACTCCTACTCCTACTCCTACTCCTACTCCTCCACCTCCTGCTGGGACTGCGACCACGACGCTGCTACTGCTTCTGCCACTGCTACTACTGCGACGGATACGAGTACGACTGCGACTACGACTACGGCTGCACGAACGCCACTACGACAACGACATCTATAATCACTAACATGACTACCACCAGAACTGCTACTACCTGTCCTGGCTCTATCACCTGTATCGATAAGTTAGATTCATGTTGTCGCCACCACCGCCACCACCATCATCATCATGATCATCATCACCAGTTGTGTTTTCTGTTTCTGCTCGCATCACAGCCGCTGCCAATGCTGCTGATGCCGCTTGGATGATCGCTTTGTCACTACATCGTCACTACACTAGGGTTGCTATTCATGTAGACTCCTGTTTGATACACTTCCCGTGAGAAGAAGATAATACTACTACAGCCCTGAATGAATGAAAGAGCGCGTGTGATCATCCCTTCCCTCAACCTTAAACTCCTTGAACTTCTAGGGAAATGAATTCGCCATTGAAGTCATGAGTTGCAATTGCAACTGGTACCCAAAACCTGAACTCCACTGTTTGAAGGACGCGTAAGCACAAAGTCACCACCAGTTGCTGTTGCAATCAAAGGCTATGCCTTGGAGTTCCAGTTGTTGGGTCCGGGCGGCTGCGTCGACGCTCGCTCGGCATTTTCAGGGTCATGGACAGACAGAACAACAAATCGAGCCAACGAACCTAAACCCAAATCTTCAAGCCCTACACCCCTAAACCCCTAAACACTGACCCTAAACCCCACGCCTCGAGATCTTTGTGTAGGGTCAAAGCCCTAAACCCTAGAACCCTAAAGCCCTAAACCTAAACCCTACACCTGAAACCCCTGAACCTAGACTGCAAGCCCTCGTTGGGGTTTTGGGTTTAGGGAGACCTGTTTGATGAAGTGAACAACTACAACGATCAACGATAACTTGTTATTTTTTTGCGACATAACCGTAACCCCAAAGCCTCAATTGCACGCCGAATAAAAGAACTGCGTGAAACCTGTAGCCACCGTGCAGTTCTTTCGACATATGTTTCACAACTCCATAGATGCCGACAAAAGTCAAAATGAATCCCTCTAAGAATTATAAGCTTGATAAATCCCGTAATTCCTGAATCCCTAGATCCCCTTAGGGGAATCCTTATATGACATTTTAGAGGCTTGCAAAACTCTGCAAGCCCTGTTTCTGATAGTGCCTTAAACCGCAAATCCTAAAACCCTAACTCACTCTGAGCTTAGCCAAGGAGCCGGATGAGGAGATGAGCCCCGGATCGTCCCGGCCGGAAACCACGGAAGGGGGGGGGAGATAATTAGGCTTTGGGGTTTGGGTCTTAGGGTCTTGGGGTTCAGGGCTGAGGGTTTAGGATTGGAGTTTTAGATGAGGGGTTTCGGGTTCAGGGGGTGTCAAGATCCTGATTTGTAGTGGTTGTTTTGGAGTGTGGCTTTGGTTCATAGATGGGTCTGGTCCAACCAGAAACGAGCTATCCCCCAGTGAGAAAGCACTACCACTAAGACTACTACTTCTACTACGACGACGACGACTACTACTACTAGTGCCACTACTCCATGTCGCTTCCCTCTGTCCCGACAGCGCAGCCAGAGACGCCGAGACGCTACCGGTCGCGTGCTGGCGTGATCACGGCCACGAGGGATACGGAGGAGCTCGATCACCATTGGCAAGCTACGCAACTTGCAGTTTGCAACATTCCGCTTCGAGCGTCTAACCTACAGATCCATGCGGAGCTTGATGTGAAGGAGCCGCTCGGAGATGAACCGGACTGCACAGTTCTCTACGTTGCGCTTTGGTTCGAAGCCAGAAGGTTCCCGACACTGCGACGGTACTTGCAACTACACACGAGCGTGTAGGTTTGGGTGTGCCCCCAAAAGTCCTAAAGTTTTAGAGTTTTCGGTGGTGGAGTACCCTAGAACATGGGCCCTGAGTCCTGTAGGGGATAAAATGGTACGAAGCCCCACCGACCCAACCCTTCTTGGCACGACGCGGACAAGCCCCTACAAGGCTCCGCCACCCTAAACCCTGAACCCTAAACCCTGAACCCTAAGCCCTAAACCCTGAACCCTGAACCCTAAAGGCCCTAAACCCTGAACCCTAAAGGCCCTAAAGGCCCTAAAGGCCCTAAACCACCAAACTTTTGACTTGAGCATCGGCCTCAGCCCGGCCCAGCTTAGGGCGAAGAAGCAGAAGCTCCGCCCGGGAAACCGGGCAGCCAAAGCCGAGACTTTAAGCGAGCCCAGGGTTTAGGGGTTTAGGAGTTTATCTGTTTAGGGTGTAGGGTTTGGGGTTTGGGGTTTAGGGATTTAGGGTTTAGGGTTTGGGGTTTAGGGTTTAGGGTTACCCAGAGTGTCCAAATGCATCGTGGCGACCGAACGTGGCGGAAGCAGGCGCTATGGCAGTCTTGCGGCAGGACAGGAGAGTCCTCGGAACCCTTCTCCCGGCCCAGAACTTAGGGGCTGAGCAGGTAACCTTTAACCGTTTGGGGCTTATATAAACCTATTTTTATTCAGAAGGTTAACCTTTTTTGGGCTAAGCTACTCGGCCCCTAAGCCAAAACGGTTCTGTGAAGGGTTTAGTTTTTTTGGACCGAACAATATCCAGAACCAGGATGCTCAGAGATACTGTTGCTGATATAAATCCTCCATGACCTTAAGGACCCTAAACTATGGGAGTTATGGTATATACCGTATTATGGGTGATGCAGGATTTGTTTTTTATCATCAACAGTATATATATATATAACCGCCTGGCCTGATATCCCTCCGAGGCCCTCGAGTGACGCCCCTCTTTGCAGCTGCAACCGCATCCTTCAAGAGCGCCACTTCATGAAGGCCTCTCAAGAAGATCCCTGGTAGTGATTTCAGGTTTCGGATTGTTGGTTTCAGGGCATCTTTGTAGGTTTGGATTCTACACAATGCTTTTCTGGGTTAATTACCAGGCTTTCTCAATCGCTTTTCAGTGTACTGCATAGTTTTGTAGGGTTCCAATAGTTCCAATTATGTTTGAATTTTGCAGCTCATTTGTAAGGAGTTCTATAAAATTTGCCTGGTCGTGATGGGTATCAGTTTAGTTTTTGTTCCTGGCTTCCGGGCTTCTTCGTTTAGATTAACGTTAAGTTCACGACGACATCCCTTGGTGTCGCAGAGATGGTCGGATGTAAGGTAGGCCACTGATTCAGAAACCGTGTGTCGTTCAGCTTGAGGGCCATACAAGCGAAGCTGACTGATTTGTCGGGGGCCGACATTACGATTTTCGAGAATCGAGTTCAGAGTTTCTTGCCATCCATTGTAGGTCCTGGGTTAGTCAGAAACCTTGTTACCGGACGAAAGGATCCGCACCAGAGAACCGTTAACAAAAACCGAGCTACATTGGAGTGCTGGCTTTCTTCGATGGTCGTGGTTTAAGGGTTCATGCTGAGGACGGGGCAAATGACGGCTGCAGGTGTTACTAGAGGCCCCTTGCGAAACAACACCGCCACGCCCGACCCACCACCGCCGTTATCATGGTGATAGTTTGTCCCGTCGTCTTTATACTAATATACGATCACCAGTTTCGCTTTTTTACAATGCACAAGCAGCTGCATGCTACCTCAGTTGCCATCTACATTTCTGCTCATCATAAGATTACGATCATCATGACTAACCATCGCCGTCATCATCGGATGATCAATCACAATCTTGGTCTTTGCTACCGAGCGATATGATGCGGCACCCTAGAGACGTTGAGCGGCATGTACATCGATTCGAAACTTCAAGAGAGGACACCCTTCAGTGGATCAGAGCTGTCTTCTGATGTGTTCCCCGACGTGCACGTGTACATGTGCATGGGTGTCTGTCCGTCTGTCTATCTCTGTGCACGACCGCACGACCGCATGCATGCATGTATGTAGGTACGCACGTATGCAGGTATGTAGTGTATGGAGCGCGTTTCAAAACCCAAGCCCAAGACTACTCAAAGAACCATAGCAGGCAGACAAAACCCAAACCCCTAAACCCTAAACTTTTAGCCCTAAACCCAAAACCCCCTTAGACCAGGGGCTGCCGTCCTGTGACCAGACGTGGGCCGCGAGGCACGGGGGAGTTAAGAAGGGTTTAATCAACCTAGGTAGCATTATTGAGACCCCTTACAAGGGGACCCTTCCTAACCCTACTTTTGGCTCTCTTAAAAGGGACCTTGTAGCCCCAAGGGACACCCCAGTGCGCCTTGGGCGTTTTCGCATTCCACCCTCTGCTCCTAAGGTCTGTGTATGTATGTATACATATATATATACACACAGATAGATAGGCCTACAGACGTACCAGTACTATTTTTGGATTCCTTAGTAATAAAATATATCTGTATAGAATTGTAGTAGAATATACCCCAAAACCCTACTCATACTCTAATCATTAAGGCCTATACCAGCTTAGTATTTTGACTACGGCTTGAAGCTGCAGACTCGGCTTCCGCTCTCCTCAATACCAAGAATATTCAACGGGCGGTGCGGTGCCTCCCTCAATCAACAGACAGAAAGACATTCGGGTTTAGGGTGTAGGGGTTTAGGGCTTAGGGCAGCAAGTCGTTTGAATGGTAGGGGGCATTATCTCTGCTCTCACTTTTTGGAGGATCTCGCTGTGGCACTTGCTCCTGCTCTTGCCCCTGCGCTTTACCTCTGCTTAGGAGCATCCGCTGATCCTCGGATGGGTATTGGGAGACGAGGATGTTTTAGATGGATCTTTTCGGAAGGTGTTCTCCTAATAAGGGTGTGTCTAATAAGTGCAAAAAGCAAGGCGGGGAAGTTTACGGTTTACTGCTTAGCAGCCGTTGCCTCAGGTTTAGCATTTCAGGCTGTCATGGCAGCCCTGGATCCCCAACACCCCCCCAAGCAATCACGAGGGCCCAGACCGCTATCTAAGGTTTAGGGTTTAGGGTTTATAGGGGTTTAGGGTCTTAGGGTTTAGGGTCTAGGGTTTAGGGGGTTTAGGATATTAGGCATGGCAAGTATAGCTCCAAAAAGCCCCTGCGGACATACCCTCGGCCATAGATCCCCGAAGGGCACCTACGATCTGCGAAACATCCGACAGGAGTTGAGCTGCAGACCGGAAATCCCTGAAATCCCGAAGCAGGAGTGGTTGCTTCAAAAATCAGGGGTCCCCAATATATTCGATTAATACGAATACTATTTCTAACCCCTTTACGGTTGTTGCCGGAAACACCTGCATCCTGAAACGAGCACAGCGAAGAACGAGATTCGAAGGCTTGCAATCCCCCGAAGTGACCGTGCTTGGGTTTGAGGATTTCGGGTTGGGGTTTAGGGTGTACAGGTTATAAGGCTTTTAAGGGTTCAGGGTTTTTTTTTAGCGTTTAGGGCTTAGGGCAGTGACTTCACGATGCCAGGGAGACAAGACCTGTGACTGGCTCAGAGATTCCAGCACAGCTGGCAGCCAACAGCCGCTCGGCTTCACAGACGGTCGTTTCTTTCGATTTTCCTGGGAGTCATGTAATTTTGGTGCCTTCATAGTTATCAAAACTATCTTGGGGCTTCTTATTGTAATTATAGTTTAATACCCCAAGACCCTATTCTAATTACGAAGTCCACGAAACCCTAAACCCTCATAGTAGCCCTTATAGAACCCTTTCAGGAACCCCGGAGACCCGATGCTAATCATTAAGGCGCCCAATAATACCAGGGTTTGATCGTGCGGACGACGGCCCTATCAGGCCGAGCGGGTCTCGATGGCGTTGTAGAAATATGGGGGGGGGGGGGCGTCAGAAACTAGGGTTTGGGGTTTAGGGTCTACCTGGACCCCAAAAGAACCTGCTTTTTTAGGGTTCCTGAAATGATTTCTTTATATAAGTCCTTAAAAGGGTAGGTTTTTCAGGGTCCAGGTAGGGGTTAGGGGTTAGGGTTTAGGGACACCAGGATCCTTGCTGTCATGACCCCAGAAGGGTACCCCTAGCTTTCTCTAGCTCTCTGAAGCCCCCTGCAAAGGAAACCGTAAAGCCTAAACCAACCCCTGAAGGAAACCCTATTGCCTGAACTCCTGATGAACTCTTAAAGAACCCTCGAGACTCCTTGAGAACCTTTCAAGGAACCCTTACAAGGAAACCCGAAGCCTAAACCCCAAACCTTCTACGAACCCTTCTGTAAAGGAGGTCTGATACAGCCGCATGTCCCCCTTGTGAAGCCTCACGGGTGGTTCTCGGAATTAGGGTCCCTTTTTAGGTCCTTTCTGTAAGGGTGCCGTAGTATCAAAAGGGGCCCTAATTCAGAAAACGACCCTCATAAGCTCAAAGTGACAGTGGAGTAGAGGCTGAGGATTTACGATTTTGAACTTATGTTGAACCCTAAACCCAGACACCAACACTCTATCACCCCTAAACCCTAAAAGCCTTACCCCTAAACCCCCTGAACTCTAATCCCGCCCCCCCGGCCCCCCCCCCCGGTTTGCACCTCAACTCTGGCCCTAGACTCTCACTCTCTGAGGCTTGATTGGCCTGCTGCCCCCTCCAGGGGGACACCTGCGCCTGCGGCCGGTGGGCGCCGAGGTGCTGGGCCCTGTCATCAGAGTCTTAGGGTTGAGGGCTCAGGGTTTGGAGTTTAGTCACCCTAAACCCTCTACACCCTAAACCCTAAGCCACTCTTTGAAAAGCCTTAAAGCAACTGTTAATGTTGAACAAGATAGTAGGTACTACTTGTGTACTTGACGCCTGGCAGCACTTCAAGCTCACTGCCTTCGGAAGGACTTGATGTAGTATACTCATTCGCAAGTGGAGGTTCAAGTATCTAGAGTTTTCGTCAAGGATGAAATGACCCTTCAAGGTAGGGGCCCTTTACCCTTATACCTATATGGTATATGAACCCCAAAACCTTTTAGGCTTCATTTCGTCCGTAAGGTTTTGAGACTCTTATAAGGTAATCCCCAAAAGGGGATCTACTAAGGAGCGTATGGGTAGAGCCTTATGACTAAACCCTGAGCCCTAAGTTCCCTAGACCCTAAACCTTAACCCCCTAAGCCCTATACCCCAAGTTCCCCACACCCCTAAAACCCTGAACCCCTAAACCCCTAAACCCTAAACCCCTAAAGCCCTAAACCCTTAAACCCTAAAACCCTAAACCCCACAAGCCTAAGCCCAAGCCCTAAAACCCTAAACCCGAAACCCTAATGCCCTAAACCCCCACAAGGCTAAGCCCCAAGTTACCCAAGTTGCAGGAGTGGGCCCCCGAGCTGCCCTTGAGCGACTCGCCCCAGGCGCAGCTGCGGCTTTGATTGCCTGGGGGTTTTGGTGGCAGGGTTCCTCTAAGGCTTCCTTGAAGGGTTTGTAACAGTTAGGGTTTTATAGGGTTGAGGGTTCCTATAAGGCTTCCTTTATAAGGGTTCCTAGAAGCTTGGGTTTTAGGGTTTAGGGTTCCTATACGGCTTCCTTTATAAGGGTTCCCAGATGTTGGAGGCTTCCTGCAGGGCCTCCTTCAAGGCTTCCTAGAAGGGCCTTAGGAGGGTTGTGTCCATGGCTTTCTAAGGCTTCAATGAGCGTTGGTACAGTTTTCTGGGTTCTTGTTAAGGGGTTTAATTTAAGTTACCATAATAGGGATCTATAGTAAGTAATATGGTTTCCTTACTATGGTAACTTAAATTAAATGCCCTAACAAGACCCCAGTCTTTTGTTGGGGGGTGGCACTTCGAGTGGAGGGCTGGTTTCCCTCGAAAGGCTCGTCACCCTTCGAAGGGCTTCATAGGGTTCAGGATCTTTTAGGGTTTAGGGTTTAGGGTTGAGGTTTAAGGGTTGAGGGCTTAGGGTTTTAGGGTTTAGGGTTGAGGTTTAAGGGTTGAGGGTTTAGGGCTGAGGGTTTAGGGTTGAGGTTTAAGGGTTGAGAGTTTAGGGTTTAGGGTTTCCGGGGCCCTGGACCATGGGAACACAGATATCCAAAGCAAGCTGCATGGCACGTACCTAAATCTGATTGACACATACATACTCAGTTTCCCAAACTGATTGACCTCAAAATCATCTCCCGCGAAGGCTTGAGCGCCGAGTTCGCAAAGTCATAAACCGTGAAACCGAGGCCTCTGTGCTAGAAACTATTCGTTCCCATCCCTTTCCCATGTTTTCTGACCATCGGATCGGTTTCAAAACGCTCTTGTAACAAGAGGTCCCAATCAGAATCCTATCTGGAGAACTACCTGTAGGGCCCAAAACCCTTTACCACTGTTTCCCTCAACCTTAAACCCTCTACCCACACAATGGGACGTTCAAGAGCTGTGGAACCCGTACTGTGGTAGGAAACTTATAAGGGTACCCCTTCGTTTAAGCAAAAACCCATAAACTGCTCAAGCTTTCCCAGTTTTCTGCAGGCATTGCCGTTTACAACGTTGTTGTCTTTCCCAGAGGCCGGGTTCAGGGTTTAGGAGGGTTGAGGGTTTAGGGTTTTTGGTTCAGGGTTCAGGGTTGAGGGGCTTAGATTGCTTAGAGATACGGACAGAGGCATGCTTCCTTCAGTGTTGTTTGTAGGTTTTTGGCCTGTAGCATGCAGATTGGTCTTGCAACACTTTGCTTCAGGGCTAGGGTGCAGGGGTTTGGCTTTGGACTTGGGATGTGCGTCGAGTAGCTATGCGCTTGACATGAGATGAGTGAAGGCGCGAGTCTCGAGTTGGAAGCGCACTCTTGGGCTCGTGCGACTGTCCATGCCCGAAAACCTGAATCACATGCATACATACATACATACATACATACATACATACATACATACATCTATGTATATGTAAACAACATAAGCCAATTTGACAGTGAAGACATGCACTTGATCACACAGATCCCGCGTATCTGGGCTAATCGCCGTCTACACTTGCAGTACAGGACTGGAGGGCCCAAATGTGGGATGAAGGTAATTTAGGGTCGGAAGAATTACTAACAAAATATTCCCTTATGGCCCTATAGTAGAACAATGTATAGTGCAAGATCACGAAAACCCTTCGTCTAAAGTTTTAGGGCCCCCTATATAGTAGCTGAGCAACCCTAAACCCTAAACCCAAAACCCTAAACCCTAAACCCGAAACCTATCCGCATTTTGAGGGATCCTCAGTCCTTGATCCCATGTCTTGGATCCGTCGAAGCACCCGGAAAAAAAGGCAGCCAACAGTTTTTGCGACTTGTTTTAGTTTAGGGTTTGGGGTTTAGGGTTCAGGGTTTAGGGTTCAGGGTTTAGGGTTTAGTGTCTTCATGTTCCGCGAGACGTTGCTTCCGCTCTGTAGAGATATTAGCCCGAAAGCCCAAAACAAAAAACCTGAGTCTCTGAAGCTCTTCGCCCGCCTGCGTGGCTCAACCCTGAACCGAGCGGGGCACCCCTATAGAACCCCTAAGCCCTAGGACCCAAAGCCCGTAAATCCTAAATCCTAAACCCTAAACCCTAAAAGAAACGTGCCTTGAAGGAACCCCATCCCGAACCCTTGTGGGTTTTTTTTTTGACCCGGACCTGCAAAATCTCGAGAAGGTTTAGAGGGTTCAGGGCTCAGGGTGTGGAGACTTGAAAGTATCTACAAGGCCTAGAGGGTTTAGGACGATTAGGAGTTAGGGGTGTTAGGGTCTTGTTGTTTTAGGCTTCGGGGATAGTCCAGGACGCCGGCATTTCGGACACCGTGCTCTGTGTTTGCCACGACCTCTTTGGCGTGCCTGAGGAGGATACCAGTCCTTTCGTTCAAGGGTGCATCGGGGGATTTCGAAATTCAAATTTGCGCTTCTGCTACATTGTTGAACTAGAGTTCCGAGATGGAATGCAGGAATGCTTCTACAACCCGAAACCCTAAACCCTAGACCTCTAAACCCTACACCCTAAACTAAACCCTAAAACCCTAGACCCTACGAGCCCTAAAAGCTAAACCCTAAACCCTAAACCGTATAGGCCCTAAAGCCTAAACCCCAAAAACCCCAAACCCTAAACCCAAAAACCCCCAAACCCTAAACCCTACAAGCCCGAGTTTAGGAGGCTTCGGGTTTGAGGTTCAGGGTCGCTTGGGATTTCTCGGAGAGATGTAGGACACCGGGGGAGTCCTCGGGCTGGGTGTTGAAGGTTTAGGGTTCAAGGGCTTTAAGGGTTTTAAGGGCTTTAGGGCTTAAGGGCTTTAAGGGTTTTAGGGCTTTAGGGCTTAAGGGCTTTAAGGGTTTGAGGGTTTAAGGAGGTTTGAGGGTTTTAGGGTTTTAGGGTTGAGGGTTTCAGGCTTAGGGTTGAAGATGGTAGAGAGGCTTAGGGTCGAAGATGGTTTGGGGCTTTGGCCTTAGAGTTCAAGGCTTGATTTTGGGGCTTTAGGCTTTGAAGATGGTTTGCGGTTTAGGACAGGGAGGAAAGCTCATCGTTCACGGCAGTGGACTCCGGGGTTTGACGGGGGCTTTGGTTTCAGGGCTTGGGTTTTTAGGGTTTAGGGTTCAGGGTTTAGGGTTAAGGGTTTAGGAAAAAGGGGCTTGGGTTTAGGGTTTAGGGAGATTTCAGGACTTCGGGTTTAAGCAGAACAGGCCCCGAACAAGTAGACCTAGAGTTGGTACTGAGGAACCCTCAGGGAGAGTACTCGTTGCCATTGTCATAAGGCCCCCTGCATTATGGGTGACCTTGAAAGTGGTAGGATAATCTTATATAAGCTCTAAGCTCAAGCTGTCCGGCTTGCTGGGGCTGCAGTACAGGCTGCAAAACTCATGACCCGTTGCCGCAACCCCCTGCACCATGCCAGAAACACTCTTCGATCCTAATGCAGAAGCCTTAAAAATTAGCATTGGGTGTTGGGGTGGGTATAGTATACTAATTATAAGGACCCCCCTCAAAAAAAAGAACAAAAACAAGTAGTGTAGGCATTTATGAAGGCCCCTATGTTAAGCCTGAAATTCCAGAACAACTTCAAGCCTTCAACCAAAAACCCGAACCCGACAAGCCCCCGAGCTTGATGATTGAAGATCCCATATGATACCAGTCCAAAAAAAAGCACCCAACACATACCAAAAAAGCGTTGCAAGAATCCCTATTACACGGCACTATACCGCTTATAAAAAGCCATGCAGAGGAGAAAGGCCCCTCATCCCAAAGACCCCCCGGAAGTCTGTTGCGTGCAGGATGCCCGAGGCGGCTATCCCGAGGGGGCGTTGCAGCCGCCAGGAACCCTCACGTTCAGGGTTTGGGGTCTAGGGTTTAGGGTTTAGGGGTTTCAGGGTTTAGGGTCTAGGGTTTGGGGTCTAGGGTTTAGGGTTTAGGGGTTTCAGGGTTTAGGGTCTAGGGTTTGGGGTCTAGGGACAGTTTAGGGTTCGGCGTTTCGGGTCTAGGGGGTGGTGCATGAAGTAGTGAGCTACAGACGTTCGATTCAAAACCCTAAGCCCTAGACCCTAAACCCTAAGCCCCTAAACCTTAAATTCCCGACCGATGCAGAGACATCAAGATATCCGGGTGAGATCTATAGAAGCTTCAGAAATGCAACAAGCTCTTAGACTAGAAGGCCGCAGCTACCTACACTGTGGACCTTACAGAACCCCTGACCCAGTAGCCTCCTATGTAGGCAACTGTGCTCCTCGGATAGACAGTTTGCCTGGCATTCACGGTGCGTGGGTTTGGGGTTTAGGGTTTAGGCTTTAGGGTTTAGGGTATACTAAACCAGAACGCCTTGCAGGCAAAAGAGTGGCAGTCGAACAGACTGTCAGTTAGCCCGGGGTCGAAGGATATCCCCAGGGTCATGTACCAGTGATGAAGAAGCCTACAGTGACGATACCGGAGCCCCTTCACACCCAACTCTGTACTTTGTGTGAGCCATGGAATTAGGTTAAGGGGGTTTAGGGCCTACGGTTCAGGGTTTACGGGTTAAAGTCTAGGGCCTAGGGTTTAGGAAAGTTTAGGGTGCACCTGGACACTGGAAAACCTACCTTTTGAAGGACTTATAGAAAGGAATCATACTAATGAAAGCCCTCAAAAGGCAGGTTCTTTGGACTCCAGGTAGGGTTAAGGGAGAGCTTGGGTTCGGGTTTAGGGTTTCTTCTCCGGGTGCATGGGGGGTGAAGAGTTCAGGGTGGGGGCTTTCGGATTGGCGGCTTCCTGAGAACCCTACATGGGTAGTTCGGTAGTTCTCTAAAGCTAGGGTCCCTTTTAGGGTCCTTTTTATTACAAGGGGGCCGTACTATACTGGGGGCCCAAAAGGGACCCTAATTTAGAGAACTACCTACATCTAGGAGTTAGGATTTAGAGGGGACCCCTGTGGGGATATACGGTCCCTTCTTAAGAGAGCCAAAAGTAGGGTTAAGAAGGGTCCACTTCAAGGGG